>JAQIUQ010002260.1:40000-206693 GCA_030378365.1 Hybognathus amarus
TGGCATTAGTGACAGAGTTTATGAGCCGAGCTCTGATATTTCGCTACAAAGAAGATCTGCCCATATAAATATATTATTACTGAACAAGGGGCTAACGAATGAAACAATGAGAGGTCTGTGAGAACCAGGGCCGGAGTGGGACCGATTTTCAGCCCTGGAGTTTCATGCATTAGACCGGCCCACTTTCAGTTTCCGAACTATCTATATTAAAATTATGTAATCAAAACCTCAGAATATAAGCAATAGTGCACTGTTCTGTATAGCCTTGTAATTCATTGTATTTTTCAAAAATATTATTTTCTATTCAGTGCAATAGCCGGGTATGCTCCCCTGGGATTTTTTTGAAAACTAAACCATTAAATGGCCCTTTCTGGAGAGTTTTGTTTAATTATTGTATTTATGATGACTTGTGAAATGTTAACTAAACAGTATGAACCTCTTCCAGCTGGCCAGTAAGGTTATTTGGCAAATTTCATTCTGTAACATACAGATCTGTATAATGCTATTGTTTTTGATAGTGTTATAGCCTACATTTCTTACAGATAATCACGATGATCATTGCGTTTGTCTTACCGAATGTGGTAGCTTTATGCAATTACAGTTTGTCGCTTTTTTTTTCAAAAACAAAACAAAAATAATAATAATAATAATCCGAAATTAGTTCATAGCTTGTGCTTTGTAAATAAGATTAATATATCACTAACCCTAGCATGCAACTTTCCACTTTAATAACTTCCTAAAGTGTTAAATCAGAAAACAGGTACAGGAGATTACTGCACCTTTCCATTGCGTGGATCTTGGCGTTAAGGACTGCAGTCAAGCCAGCTTCTATGTCGAAATGAGCGTTCAAAGCTCGCCGCCTAGATATTCTCTATGCGCTTATGCACTAAGTATTATGGTAAGACCGTCAAACAATCTGAAACCATTCAGTCAACCATTCTTCCAGCGAAGGCTATTTCGTGTCCGTCTGTCCGTTGCCGTTGTCCGTCCGTTCGTCCGTCCGTCTGTCTATCTATCTATTCATCATCTATCTATCTATTCTATCGTATCTATTTATCTATCTGATTCTGATTTATCTATCTGATGTTTTACAAATAAGAGCCCCCAAAACTCATATATTAGAGCCTACCTGTTGTCTCCATACATTCAGAAAATCATAAAAATAAAAGTCCTAATTTCCACAGACCAATTCCGCCTCATATGGAGAGAACACCTTCTCAATGTGTCCCCTGCAAAGTTTCAGGACATTCTGATGTTGTTTTACAAAATAAGAGCCCCAAAACTCATATATTAGGCCTACCTGTTGTCTCCATACATTCAGAAAATCATAAAAATAAAAGTCCTAATTTCCACAGACCTAATTCGCCTCAGATGAGAGGACACCTTCTCAAGGTGTCACCTGCAAAGTTTCAGGACATTCTGATGTTGTTTTACAAAATAAGAGCCCCCAAAACATATATTAGGCCTACCTGTTGTCTCCATACATTCAGAACATCATAAAAATAAAAGTCCTAATTTCCACAGACCAATTCCACCTCAGATGGAGAAGACACCTTCTCAATGTGTCCCTGCAAAGTTTCAGGACATTCTGATGTCGTTTTAAAAATAAGAGCCCCCAAAACATATATTAGGCCTACCTGTTGTCTCCATACATTCAGAAAATCATAAAAATAAAAGTCCTAATTTCCACAGACCAATTCCACCTCAGATGGAAAGGACACCTTCTCAAGGTGTCACCTCGCAAAGTTTCAGGACATTCTGATGTTGTTTTACAAATAAGAGCCCCCAAAACATATATTAGGCCTACCTGTTGTCTCCATACATTCAGAAAATCATAAAAATAAAAGTCCTAATTTCCACAGACCAATTCCACCTCACATGGAGAGGACACCTTCTCAAGGTGTCCCTGCAAAGTTTCAGGACATTCTGATGTTGTTTTACAAAATAAGAGCCCCAAAACATCATATTAGGCCTACCTGTTGTCTCCATACATTCAGAAAATCATAAAAATAAAAGTCCTAATTTCCACAGACCAATTCCACCTCAGATGGAGAGACACCTTCTCAAGGTGTCCCCTGCAAAGTTTCAGGACATTCTGATGTTGTTTTACAAAATAAGGGCCCCCAAAACATATATTAGGCCTACCTGTTGTCTCCATACATTCAGAAAATCATAAAAATAAAAGTCCTAATTTCCTGAAACTTTGCAGGGGACACCTTGAGAAGGTGTCCTCTCCATCTGAGGTGGAATTGGTCTGTGGAAATTAGGACTTTTATTTTTATGATTTTCTGAATGTATGGAGACAACAGGTAGGCCTAATATATGTTTTGGGGGCTCTTATTTTGTAAAACAACATCAGAATGTCCTGAAACTTTGCAGGGGACACCTTGAGAAGGTGTCCTCTCCATCTGAGGTGGAATTGGTCTGTGGAAATTAGAACCTTTATTTTTATGATTTTCTGAATGTATGGAGACAACAGGTAGGCCTAATATATGAGTTTTGGGGGCTCTTATTTTGTAAAACAACATCAGAATGTCCTGAAACTTTGCAGGGGACACATTGAGAAGGTGTCCTCTCCATCTGAGGTGGAATTGGTCTGTGGAAATTAGGACTTTTATTTTTATGATTTTCTGAATGTATGGAGACAACAGGTAGGCCTAATATATGAGTTTTGGGGGCTCTTATTTTGTAAAACAACATCAGAATGTCCTGAAACTTTGCAGGGGACACCTTGAGAAGGTGTCCTCTCCATGTGAGGTGGAATTGGTCTGTGGAAATTAGGACTTTTATTTTTATGATTTTCTGAATGTATGGAGACAACAGGTAGGCCTAATATATGAGTTTTGGGGCTCTTATTTTGTAAAACAACATCAGAATGTCCTGAAACTTTGCAGGTGACACCTTGAGAAGGTGTCCTCTCCATCTGAGGTGGAATTGGTCTGTGGAAATTAGAACCTTTATTTTTATGATTTTCTGAATGTATGGAGACAACAGGTAGGCCTAATATATGTTTTGGGGGCTCTTATTTTGTAAAACAACATCAGAATGTCCTGAAACTTTGCAGGTGACACCTTGAGAAGGTGTCCTCTCCATCTGAGGCGGAATTGGTCTGTGGAAATTAGGACTTTTATTTTTATGATTTTCTGAATGTATGGAGACAACAGGTAGGCCTAATATATGAGTTTTGGGGGCTCTTATTTTGTAAAACAACATCAGATAGATAGATAAATAGATAGATAGATAGATATAGATAGATAGATAGATAGATAGATAGATAGATAGATAGATAGATAGACAGACAGACAGACAGACAGACAGACAGACAGACGGACGGACGGAACGGACGGACAACGGACAGAAATAGCCTTCGTTGGAAGAATGGTTGACTTAATGGTTTCAGATTGTTTGACGGTCTTACCATAATACTTAGTGCATAAGCGCATAGAGAAATATAGGGGCGGCTAGTTTGACTGCTCATTTCGACGTGGAGGCTGGCTTGACTGCAGTCAATAACGATGCTGCACTCGCGCCCTCATTCACAACGCGCTGTTCACTGCGCTAGCTTCTCACAGCAACATGAATTGCAAACATGTGGAGTAGTTTAAACATGCCTAACTAATCATTCAAAGAGCATGACATTTTATTTTTGAATGTAAAAAAAATGACCGAGGTCCGAATCTCGGTGACCTCACATCTGTGTTAAATAGGAATCCATTGTAATAAAATTATTCTCATTCTGGGCACAGTAGGCAATTGCTCTTCCTGCTTCTCCTTCTTTCGTTCTTATTCTATTTCTCAGTCTCTTTATCTTTACCTGTAAATCTCCCCTTCCCGAAGCTGAGCTTTGATTGATAGTGTTTGCAAACTGATTATTTATGTCGGTCGTTTAAAACTTCTATCGTAAAACAGCTGTTTAGTTTAGCCACTTGCATCTTATTATCTTGGGAACGTCGCGTTGGTATTCGTGGTGCGTGGCTCGCGCTTCTGTGAAAATAAATCCTGCTTTGATAGATCATCTCAAACATTTTGCCATTGCCGACGAGCGGTGTTTGAGTGCTGATGATGAGGTCGGTTCTCGTTGCGATATGGTGGTGGGTACGGCCCTGACTCGTAAGCGCTACTATTGTCCATGTTTCGTATCTCTGTATTTTTTTGTTTGCACATCTCTAGCAACTGACTTTTTTGTGGGGCTGCGAGAAAATAATAATAAAAAATAGAGGGGCTGCGCTGTGACTGGAGCCTATTAAACATTCAACCCAGTGCCGTGACAACGCCGGCCCTCTTAGCCTATAAAACAACCGGCCCACTGGGAGTTCTCCCGGTGCTCCCGATTGAGCTAATCCGGGCCTGGTGAGAACATACTCAAACTTGACAGTAACAATACAGTCCCCGTAACATCTAACTGGGTTCTCTGTATGAAAAATAGCATTGTATAACATGATAACCGAATATATGCTTGAACATAGCCAGATTAAAATGATACAAAAAACAGCTTTGTTGGTGGTGACCCTTGTTGAATATTGCAGAGGATCTTTCACAGCAATATAACAATCTATAGATATAAAAACTAAATTACCAACAGATGCCAAAACAACAGTATAAAGAAAAAACAACATGTCTCAATATATCTGATGCCCATCAGTGGTACAACAATCAGTCCCACAAGCAAGCAGGTTGGTTGGAGTGTGAAGCTGCTTGAAGTGAGAGATGGAGATGATCACCAGCAGGTTCAGAAACACAGTGAAAAAAGTTGCTAAAGATATGAAAACATACAAAACAAAGTACTCCCACTTGAGGTTTGATTACTTTGATGCATGACAAATTGTTGTTCAAAAAGCAGTAGTCAGTTTAACTCTCATATTATTAGTACTGTTCTCACATATTATCACATACCGGTTCTCAGTGGCGTTTTTATACCGGATGCCAAGGGAAGTCAGGTATCCAATCTCGTCCGACATTTACTATTATCGTAAATAAAACATTTTATTTGACACACAGTGATATCTGTGTTTGGCCTTTCGAAAGAGACCACCCCCAGCCTCGTTGGCCGCGCTCTGAAATGGCGCCACGAGCTCTGGGAGGAAAACTGCAAATATCTCTGTGAAAAATAAACCTATCGACGCCAAATTTTCAGCGAGTGGAGAACGGACAGAGCCCTTTCGAAAGAAACCCCCACCCCCAGCCTCGTTGGCCCCGGGGCCCGAGTACAGGCCCCCAAACCCCTCCGGAAGGGAAAACCACAAATATCTCAGTGAAAACTGAATGGATCCGTCGGAGACCGGGCTCCTTTGAACCGCCTCGCTGAACTGAACAAAATCATGTGTGTTTCGTCATTTTTGGTGGAGTATTCGCGGAGATATTAGCCGAAAACCGTCGGGCGCGCTCTGAAATGGCGCCTTGAGCTTGGAACAAATAACTGCAAATATCTCGGTAAAATATAAACCTATCGACGCCAAATTTTCAGCGAGTGGAGAACGGACTTAGACCTTTCGAAAGAGACCATCCCCAGCCTCGTTGGCCCCCGGGGGCCCAAGATACAGGCCCCCAAACCCCTCCGGAAGGGAAAACCACAAATATCTCAGTGAAAACTGAACGGATCCGTCGGAGACCGGGCTCCTTTGAACCGCCTCGCTGAACTGAACAAACCCATGTGTGTTTCGTCATTTTTGGTGGAGTATTCGCGGAGATATTATCCGAAAACCGTCGGCCGCGCTCTGAAATAGCGCCACGAGCTTGGGAGAAAACTCCAAGTATCTCCATGAAAAATAAAACTATCGACACCAAATTTTCAGCGAGTGGAGAACGGACAGAGCCCTTTCGAAAGAGACCACCCCCAGCCTCGTGGGCCGCCGGGGGCCCGAGATACAAGCCCCCAAAGCCCCTCCGGAAGGGAAAACGCAAATATCTCAGCGAAAACAGAATGGATCCGTCGGAGACCGGGCTCATTTGAACCGCCATGCCGAACTGAACAATACCATGTGTGTTTCGTCATTTTTGGTGGAGTATTCCGGAGATATTAGCCGAAAACCGTCGGGTGCGCTCTGAAATGGCGCCTTGAGCTTGGAACAAATAACTGCAAATATCTCGGTAAAATATAAACCTATCGACGCAAAATTTTCAGCGAGTGGAGAACGGACTTAGACCTTTCGAAGAGACCACCCCAGCCTCGCTGGCCCCGGGGCCCGAAATACAGGCCCCCAAACCCCTCCGGAAGGGAAAACCACAAATATCTCAGTGAAAACTGAACGGATCCGTCGGAGACCGGGCTTCTTCGAACTGCCTCGCTGAACTGAACAAACCCATGTGTGTTTCGTCATTTTTGGTGGAGTATTTGCGGAGATATTAGCCGAAAACTGTCGGGTGCGCTCTGAATTGGCGCCTTGAGCTTGGAACAAATAACTGCAAATATCTCGGTAAAATATAAACCTATCGACGCCAAATTTTCAGCGAGTGGAGAACGGACAGAGCCCTTTCGAAAGAGCTTCGAAAGCTTCGTTACCACCCCCAGCTTCGCTGCCCCCGGGGGCCCAGATACAGGCCCCCAAATCCCCTCTCGGAGGGGAAAACGCAAAGGGCCAGTAAGCTTACATTGCTGCACCCCAGTATAGGAATTAACTCTCGCTGTTATGCGATCGAAGTTTCAGCAGAACTCGTGACCAGTGAATGATACACACAGTTCCCATACACACGCACAGACGTCAAGCCCGAGCTGCAAACAAACATCAGCGTGTTATACACTCCTCAAGGGGAAGGAGTTTAACTTTAAAAACAAGCAGGCAAAATCTTCCAAAAAGACTCACATTCTCCAGTTTGCACAGTTGATACTCCAAGAAGCTTACTCTTCAATTCACAACACACTAATGTTCTATCCATTTCTCACAACACATTTAAAAGGACGCCTCACTTGTGCCACCTGATCATAATAAGCGCCAGTGGGCGGGGCTTCACAACTACCCCACTTGCTTGTATAAATAAAAAATGCATTAAAGCTCCAATATGTAAGGATTTTGTAATAAAATATCCAAAAATCACTTGCACGATGTGATATATTTCCTACAGTTGTGTACTTACAATATCCCCAAAGTCTCCAAAGTTCTTTTATTTCAGAGAAATTCCAATTTTAAAAAGTGTCCGTCCCGGAAAAAAATGTCGCCTGTAAATGACGCAATATCCGCGCTTTCCTCGGCTATTCTCGGCTATCCTCGTTTCCGCTCGTATTGCCATAGCCATGACGTAAACATGGCGACAGACGCGGACAACTGCATAGTGAGTAACATCTAGCGGCACCCAGTTCTTGTTTTGTTCAAACACAGACCATGGCAAGCAGACTAGAATGAGGATCAATATCAGCATGATGTTTTTGAGATGCCGATAGCTAGCGTCCGAGACTGACTTCCACTCGAGAGAGCTACGTAGCGTCCGTGACTAATTTGGACTTGACAGAACTCACGAGTCACGACATTACAGCTTCATTGGACAGGTGAGCAAAATTATAAAACAAATCAATGTTATAACGTTAGCTTGACATGATGAAATGTTAGAATATGGTCAGTATGTTATTCTTATGTTGATCTAGCTGCTAGTTCGTATAGCAAACCAACTACAGTAACACGTAGAATAACATTATGACTTTCAACACACATTTAAATGCTGTTTAGTGTGATAGTGTAGCATTATTCCAAGTGGAACAGCGCTGCGTTTCCCTCACAAGTTTAATTCATCTAATAAACTGACCTGTGTGAGTAATCCAGCACTTGCGTGTAGTTCAATAGGATGAAATTTCCTTATTCCTTTATATCCGCGGGACTCGCGTGTGATATATGTATCTTATTAGCAATCGCGACCTGCTTCATACCACTATAATGTTAAAAAACATGAGTGTTTTCACTTATCCTTAAACATTATTAGATCCATCAGCTTGACAGCAAGTCCCATCATTCAGCTCGTTACTGCGTCACATACATTCGCCTTTGTTATTGTTGGAAACGGCGCCTCTTGTGCCCAACTAAAGTTACATACTGGAGCTTAATGTAGTGTAGATTAGCAGTGCCGGCTTGCTGAGAAGGATCATGGCATTCTTGTACAAGTACACAAACTCTTTCAACAGTAACATTTGTTTAAGAAGTTGGACGTGGAATTTCAACCCATAAAAATGCAAGCCCTAAAAATACAATGCATTGAAATGCAGAGTACGGTTGATGCATGCTCTTTTCTCTTTTTCCCCTTTTTTTACAATTAGTGTAATTAAGCCAGCTTCTTTGTTTGACACACATTTGTCAATAATAGACTTCTATACATAGCCTAAATTAGGAAGTACAACAGGCAATGTAATAAATCAAGTCAATTCATATAATAGGGCTGTGAAATGATCCCTATTGTTTACATAATATTAGGGTTAAAACAGTGTGAGGTGCAAAAGCACAGGTTTAATAGAACATGAAGTGCAGAGAAGAGCACATGGAAACAAGAGTAAGTCCCTCGTCTCTACACAAGGAGGGCTTCAGAAGATATGCAGAGGATTTGCTAATACTCCATTCAAGAGCATGTGGAGGTCCTGAGAAACACTTACAACACACAAGCATTTAAACCGCAAATTGGTAAAAAAAGTATAAATTGATTATGTTGGCAAATTAGGCAAGGTAACAAATTGACATTAACAAGCGGTCATCAGTGAACATGTAATTCTTTGAGTTCTTTAGGGTGCACATTGACGAATGGATCTCACCTGAACTTCACCGGTCACTACATGTGTGGAGACCCTCTGTGTCTGAAATCTGACTCACTCAGATGCCTTTATATATCCCTAAACAGCTCCTGCAAAAACACAAATCATCAGACAGATCTCACAGACACACACCGCAGTACTCATTCCAATCAAGGTTGTGTGAGGATCTCACTGGAACAAAATCATCAAACAAAGTTAATTCATTAAAGCAACATTGGTAGGCTATTATATATTTGGAAAACTGGTGTTTAAAATTCACAGGACAGGTTGTAAATCGAATTCGTTGGACATAAAAGCACCACACGAACGATCCGATCTCTGTGATAGAGTTCACATCAGACCCATTTACATCTCAGATCTACAGAGGAAACAGAACAGTTAACATGATACACCAAATTAAGGAAATAACAATTCCAAAAATCTGTGCGTGAGCGGAAAAAGTGAAATAAACAAAAAACTATTATAGACTGGTCAAACAGTGGCAAAGGCCGGCTGCTAAAAGAGACTTTAAAATACACATTACACATCAAATCTCCATCTGCATAATATATTTGAGATGTTTATAAGAGCAGTACACAAAAGGATTTTCATTTAAATAGGATAAAAGAATCTCAATACAAGCATCAGGAGGCATAATAACGGACACATGCTTCTGTTCTTTCCTTTGATCGGATTCCAAGAACATTTACTATCTTTGTTTTTAGCGATTTCAGTTCACAACATTTCCAGGACAACATTAGCCAGGATCCCTGACAGCGTTTTATTAACCACACACAGCAATGCCCTTAAAACACTGCATTCAGTCTATATTACAATTCAACAATGTACAAAACATCGGCTTTATAACATCGGCTGAATGGATTAGAAAATGGTAAAACCCAACTGTTTAACTCTGGGGGAGTTATAAAATGAGCGTATTTCCAAAAAAAAGTGGAGTATCCCTTTAAGACCATTCATATTCAGTTTCACCTGTAAACACACAGAAACACACAAAAGCCTGAATAATTATTTAAAACAGTTTAATGAATCATCATTTCAGTATTTAAGCTAGTTTACAACAGGAAATATATTTATTAATCCATTTATTTCACATTATACAGAACGGCTGTCGCTTCGCAAACTTAAATGCATCTAAGAGTGTGTGAAAATGAGAAAACCAACTCAAACGTCATAATCACACAAACTAAAGAAGAAAACACTTTGGTTAAATGTTGTAGACTGAGCACAGTGCATTATGGGTCGCTGTAGCATACAGCATGATGTTGGTATGGGCAGAGAGGTGGATTGTGGGAAGTTTTGGCTCAGAGAAGTGCAGTGTTCATATGTTTAAAGCCCCATTGGTTCAGATCATCTGGATCTGTATGTACAGCTGTAGAATAATAATAATAAAAGAAATAATAATACTCAGCACACACACACTCACACACACGCATTCACACACACTCAGCCACAAACACACACACACACACATACTCACTTACTTACACACAAACTCACTCATGCACTCACACATTTCTCTCCTGTGCAGTTTAAAGTGTGTATTATATGTAAACAGTAGCCCTATAGAAACATTTCACAATGAGAGGTGTGTGGGTGTGTGTGTGTGTGTGTGTTAGTAAAGTGCTCAGTGCTCATGTCTATATTGCCTCAGACACTGTTACACTCACTGAGCTCACAATCACTATGGAAACCACCAAACACCTTCATTATCATCATCATTAGAAGCATCTCACACACACACACACACACACACACACACACACACAAGTTAAGGCTAGTTCACACGTGTTTTCGTCTGTCGCTGTTACAGCAGTCCAACCCGGCGATGAACTGTTGCCATGGCGATGAGGTAAGCGCCCCCGCCCACTCCAGACTGAAATATTATCTGATGCATATTTACATGTAGATTATGGAGGAGATGATGGTGTAAATCTGCAGATCGTCTGGTGACAGTGTTTATAGTCTCTCTCTCGCGGGATCCAGATGTACAGGCCAGACTGTTCCTCCATCACAGACTTCACACGGTGGTAGATCTCCTCAAAGCTCTCGCCCTCCACTATTGCTACACAACACAACACAACAACACAATCATTACAATCATCTCCTCGTACCTCTCGCCCTCCACTATGCTACACAACACAACATCATCTCTTCTAACTCTCCTCCACACAACAACACAATATTCAATCATCTCCTCAAGCTCTCACCCTCACTATTGCTACACAACACAACAACACAATCATTACAATCATCTCCTCGATACCTCTCGCCCTCCACTATCGCTACACAACACAACAATCATTACAATCATCTCCTCGAAGCTCTTCGCCCTCCACTATTGGCAACACAACACAACAACACAATCATTACAATCATCTCCTCGAAGCTCTCACCCTCCACTATCGCTACACAACACAACAACACAATCATTACAATCATCTCCTCGAAGCTCTCACCCTCCACTATTGCTACACAACACAACACAACAACACAATCATTACAATCATCTCCTCGAAGCTCTCACCCTCCACTATTGGCTACACAACACAACAACACAATCATTACAATCATCTCCTCGAAGCTCTCGCCCTCCACTATCGCTACACAACACAACACAACAACACAATCATTACAATCATCTCCTCAAAGCTCTCGCCCTCCACTATCACTACACAACACAACAACACAATCATTACAATCATCTCCTCAAAGCTCTCGCCCTCCACTATCGCTACACAACACAACAACACAATCATTACAATCATCTCCTCGAAGCTCTCACCCTCCACTATCGCTACACAACACAACAACACAATCATTACAATCATCTCCTCGAAGCTCTCACCCTCCACTATCGCTACACACACAACACAACAACACAATCATTACAATCATCTCCTCAAAGCTCTCACCCTCCACTATTGCTACACAACACAACAACACAATCATTACAATCATCTCCTCGAAGCTCTCACCCTCCACTATCGCTACACAACACAACAACACAATCATTACAATCATCTCCTCAAAGCTCTCGCCCTCCACTATTGCTACACAACACAACAACACAATCATTACAATCATCTCCTCGAAGCTCTCACCCTCCACTATTGGCTACACAACACAACAACACAATCATTACAATCATCTCCTCGAAGCTCTCACCCTCCACTATTGCTACACAACACAACAACACAATCATTACAATCATCTCCTCGAAGCTCTCGCCCTCCACTATCGCTACACAACACAATCACGATCATCCTCAAGTCGTCACTATGCCACAACCAACACAATCATTCGATCATCCTCGAAGCTCTCGCCCTCCACTATCGCTACACAACACAACAACACAATCATTACAATCATCTCCTCAAAGCTTCTCGCCCTCCACTATTGCTACACAACACAACAACACAAGCATTACAATCATCTCCTCGAAGCTCTCGCCCTCCACTATCACTACACAATAACACAATCATTACAATCATCTCCTCAGAAGCTCTCGCCCTCCACTATCGCTACACAACACAACAACACAATCATTACAATCATCTCCTCGATACCTCTCGCCCTCCACTATCGCTACACAACACAACAACACAATCATTACAATCATCTCCTCGAAGCTCTCACCCTCCACTATGCTACACAACACAACAACACAATCATTACAATCATCTCCTCAAAGCTCTCGCCCTCCACTATCGCTACACAACACAACAACACAATCATTACAGATCATCTCCTCGAACCTCTCGCCCTCCACTATCACTACACAACACAACAACACAATAACATTACAATTATCTCCTCGAAGCTCTCGCCCTCCACTATCACTAAACAATAACACAATCATTACAATCATCTCCTCAAAGCTCTCGCCTCCACTATCACTACACAACAACACAATCATTCCAATCATCTCCTCGAGCTCTCCGCCCTCCACTATCGGCTACACAACACAACACAACCATTACAATCATCTCCTCAAAGCTCTCGCCCTCCACTATCACTACACAATAACACAATCATTACAACTCATCTCCTCAGTACCCTCCGCCCTCACTATCGCTACACAACACAACAACACAATCATTACAATCATCTCCTCGAAGCTCTCGCCCTCCACTATCACTACACAACACAACGACAGATCATTCCAATCATACTCTCGAAAGCCTCGCGCCCCTCCACTATCACTACACAATAACACAATCATTACAATCATCTCCTCCAAGCTCTCAGCCCTCCACTATCACTACACAATAACACAATCATTACAATCATCTCCTCAAAGCTCTCGCCCTCCACTATCACTACACAATAACACAATCATTACAATCATCTCTCTGAAGCTCTCGCCCTCCACTATCACTACACAATAACACAATCATTACAATCATCTCTCTCAAAGCTCTCGCCCTCCACTATCACTACACAATAAACACAATCATTACAATCATTCTCTTCTAAGCTCTCTGCCCTCCACTATCACTACACACAATACACACAATCATTACAATCATCTCCTCAAAGCTCTCGCCCTCCACTATCACTACACAATAACACAATCATTCCAATCATCTCTCTCAAAGCTCTCGCCCTCCACTATCACTACACAATAACACAATCATTACAATCATCTCCTCGAAGCTCTCGCCCTCCACTATCACTAACACAATAACACAATCATTACAATCATCTCCTCGAAGCTCTCGCCCTCCACTATCACTACACAATAACACAATCATTATAATCATCTCCTCAAAGCTCTCGCCCTCCACTATCGAACACAACACAACAACACAATCATTACAATCATCTTCCTTGAACCTCTCGCCTCTCCACTATCGCTACACAACACAACAACACAATCATTACAATCATCTCCTCGAAGCTCTCGCGCCTCCACTATCGCTACACAATAACACAATCATTATAATCATCTCCTCGAAGCTCTTCGCCTCTCCACTATCGCTACACAATAACACAATCATTACAATCATCTTCTCAAAGCTCTTCGCCCTCCACTATCGCTACACAATAACACAATCATTATAATCATCTCCTCGAAGCTCTCGCCCTCCACTATCGCTACACAATAACACAATCATTATAATCATCTCCTCAAAGCTCTCGCCCTCCACTATCGCTACACAATAACACAATCATTATAATCATCTCCTCGAAGCTCTCGCCCTCCACTATCGCTACACAATAACACAATCATTATAATCATCTCCTCGAAGCTCTCACCCTCCACCATAATGATGCCTACACAACAGTGATGAGGATGATGATGATAAAGGCTCACCTGAGAAGCACTCGATGAAGTCCTGCTCCAGTTTGACGGCTCGAGTGCCAGAGCTCTCCGGGCCTGTTCCTCCGTCACACGCTTGCTGATGTCTCTGAAACCAACATCCTCTCCTTTAGTTCACACTGAGAGTGTCATCACTTTAATAACTGGAAAATAAACTAAACAAGAACATTCATGTGTACAGTATTCATGAATAACTCTGCATCAGTTTTTAGTGACATCAAAACGGTTCCATCGGGTTACACACGCATCCAGTTTATAGCGAGTGTGAGCAGTGCAGAGACACTCCGCCCACACGCTCGTCTGATTGGCCAAGCTTCTGAGAGCGTCATTTATGTACACTCTACTGAGTTACTTCATCAAATATGTTACATTGTGTTTTTTTCTCTTGGAACAACAGTGATTGAGGAAAGTACTATATTATCATATGAATATTTTTATGATCATTAGCCACGTTTCCACGGCTGAGCCGTGCTCAGTGCGTGCCAGTCGCGTTTCCACTGTCACTTCTGGGGCTTGATCGGGACTTACTCGGGCCAACAGCCAGGATTTCTGGCCCATCGAATACCTTGGGCCAAAGCTCAGGCTAGAGGCGTGCTCAAGGTAAAAGGCGGAGTTTATCGGTGTTATGGAACGTTATGATCTGAAGCAAAATGCGCATTTCACTTTTTATATTGCGGAAAAAAAATCGCTGCGATGGAGAATCGCCTGTACTGGTCTGTCAAAGATAAAGCTCTTCTGATCATTTGGGTAGAAGAAAGGGTACAACGTCAATGTGGCGGCGTGTGAAGAAACAAGGACGTTATAGAATACATCAATGCTGAACTTTCTAAGCTAAGCATTCAGCGAGCAACGCTTCAAGTTCAGGTAAAAAAAAAAAATTGCGGACGCAGTATTGTACAAGGCGATGAAAATGCACAATGGATCAAGCTGAGTTCAGAGAAGGATTTTTCCATGGTTCGACTTGATGGACGGTGCGCTGGGTCTCCTCGGTGCGCCGGTCTCCTCGGGTGCGCCGGGTCTCCAATCGGTGCGCCGGGTCTCCATCGGTGCGCCGGGTCTCCTCTCGGATGCGCCGGGTCTCCATCGGTGCGCCGGGTCTCCATCGGTGCGCCGGGTCTCCTCGGTGCGCCGGGTCTCCATCGGTGCGCCGGGTCTCCATCGGTGTGCTGGGTCACCATCGTTGTGCTGGGTCTCCATCGGTGCGCTGGGTCACCATGGGCGCGCTGGGTCTCCCTCGGTGAGCTGGGTCTCCCTCGCTGGGTCTCCCTCGGTGTGCTGGGTCACCATGGGTGCGCTGGGTAACCATGGGTGCGCTGGGTCTCCATGGGTGCGCTGGGTCTCCATGGGTGCGCTGGGTCTCCATGGGTACGCTGGGTCTCCATCGGTGCGCTGGGTCTCCATCGGTGCGCTGGGTCACGATGGGTGCGCTGGGTCTCCCTCGGATGCGCTGGGTCTCCCTCGGTGCGCTGGGTCTCCCTCGTGCGCTGGGTCTCCCTCGTGCGCTGGGATCTCCCTCGTGCGCTGGGTCTCCATCGTGCGCTGGGTCTCTCTCGGTGCGCTGGGTCTCCATGGGTGTGCTCAGGTCTCCATCGGTGTGCTGGGTCACCATGGGTGCGCTGGGTCACCATCGGTGTGCTGGGTCACCATGAGCGCGCTGGGTCTCTCTCGGTGCGCTGGGTCACCATGGGCGCGCTGGGTCTCCCTCGGTGCGCTGGGTCTCCATCGGTGCGCTGGGTCTCCCTCGGTGCGCTGGGGTCTCCATGGGTGCGCTGGGTCTCCCTCGGTGTGCTGGGTCTCCCTCGGTGTGCTGGGTCACCATGGGTGCGCTGGGTCTCCATCGGTGCGCTGGGTAACCATGGGTGTGCTGGGTCACCATCGGTGCGCTGGGTCTCCATCGGTGCGCTGGGTCACCATGGGTGCGCTGGGTCTCCCTCGGTGCCCTGGGTCTCCCTCGTGTGCTGGGTCTCCCTCGGTGCGCTGGGTCTCCCTCGTGTGCTGGGTCTCCCTCGGTGCGCTGGGGTCTCCATCGTGCGCTGGGTCTCCATCGGTGCGCTGGGTCTCCATCGTGCGCTGGGTCACCATGGGTGCGCTGGGTCTCCATCGGTGAGCTGGGTCACCATGGGTGCGCCGGGTCTCCATCGGTGCGCCGGGTCTCCTCGGTGCGCCGGGTCTCCCTCGGTGCGCCGGGTCTCCATTCGGTGCGCCGGATCTCCATCGGTGCGCTGGGTCTCCTCGGTGCGCCGGGTCTCCCTCGGTGCGCCGGGTCTCCATCGGTGCGCTGGGTCTCCATCGGTGTGCTGGGTCACCATCGTTGTGCTGGGTCTCCATCGGTGCGCTGGGTCACCATGGGCGCGCTGGGTCTCCCTCGGTGAGCTGGGTCTCCCTCGCTGGGTCTCCCTCGGTGTGCTGGGTCACCATGGGTGCGCTGGGTAACCATGGGTGCGCTGGGTCTCCATGGGTGCGCTGGGTCTCCATCGGTGCGCTGGGTCACCATGGGTGCGCTGGGTCTCCCTCGGTGCGCTGGGTCTCCCTCGGTGCGCTGGGTCTCCCTCGTGCGCTGGGTCTCCCTCGTGCGCTGGGTCTCCATCGTGCGCTGGGTCTCCATGGGTGTGCTAGGTCTCCATCGGTGTGCTGGGTCACCATGGGTGCGCTGGGTCACCATGAGCGCGCTGGGTCTCTCTCGGTGCGCTGGGTCACCATGGGCGTGCTGGGTCTCCCTCGGTGCGCTGGGTCTCCCTCGGTGCGCTGGGTCTCCCTCGGTGCGCTGGGTCTCCATGGGTGCGCTGGGTCTCCCTCGGTGCGCTGGGTCTCCCTCGGTGCGCTGGGTCTCCCTCGGTGCGCTGGGTCACCATGGGTGCGCTGGGTCTCCATCGGTGCGCTGGGTCTCCATCGGTGCGCTGGGTAACCATGGGTGTGCTGGGTCTCCATGGGTGCGCTGGGTCACCATCGGTGCGCTGGGTCTCCATCGGTGCGCTGGGTCACCATGGGTGCGCTGGGTCACCATGGGTGCGCTGGGTCTCCCTCGTGCGCTGGGTCTCCCTCCGTGTGCTGGGTCTCCCTCGGTGCGCTGGGTCTCCCTCGGTGCGCTGGGTCTCCATCGTGCGCTGGGTCACCATGGGTGCGCTGGGTCTCCATCGGTGAGCTGGGTCACCATGGGTGCGCTGGGTCTCCATCGGTGCGCTGGGTCTCCCTCGTGCGCTGGGTCTCCCTCGTGCGCTGGGTCTCCCTCGTGCGCTGGGTCTCCCTCGGTGCGCTGGGTCTCCCTCGTGTGCTGGGTCTCCCTCGTGCGCTGGGGCTCTCCCTCGTGTGCTGGGTCTCCCTCGTGACGCTGGGTCTCCATCGGTGCGCTGGGTCTCCATCTGTGTGCTGGGTCTCCCTCGGTGCGCTGGGTCTCCATCGTGCGCTGGGTCTACCATCGGTGCGCTGGGTCTCCATCCCTCTGTTAGTGGTGATTCATGAGACAATCGGGACACTATTACAGCCAGGGCCGGTGAGTTAATATACACACTATCTTCCTAACTTAAAAAATAAATTAATTCATAATACCCACTGAAATGGAATGGGTTGTATGACGTTTGATCCAGAAAGGCGTGTTAGGGGTGGGGTTTCAGGGCAGCGCTGTGGGGCTACTGGCCCAGGCAGTGGAAACGCGGCTATTGAATCTATCTCTTTCTCCCCACACACACACACACAAACAGACTTACAGTATGTTCTGCAGGGACAAAGGTCGTATAAAGATGGCGATGGGGTGAAGTTGTGCAGCCTGTAATCTCCTCACTGCATTCGCTGAAACATCCAAGATACAGTGTTTCCCCTGCTGAAAACACAAACACACACACACACACACTTTACCCATGAGTGTCCCCTCCTCCACCTGTCTGACTATCTGGACACTGGTCCCGTATATGTGTGTGTGTGTGTGTGTGTGTGTGTGTGTGCTCACCTGCTCTGCCACCTGTCTGACGCTCTGGACACTGGTCCCGTACAGGTGGCTGTTGTACTGGCCGGCCTCGATGAACCGGTGACTCTGAATGTCTTTCTCCATCTGTTCCCGCAACGACACAAAGTGGTAATCTCGCCCATCCACCTCGATACTCGCGCTTCGGCCGCGTCGTGTCTGTCACACACAGGGACTGTCACTTACCAATCTTCTACCAGAGTCTTTAGCATCATATTATGTGGATCAGGGTATATAAATGGAACCCAATAGAGATTTGTGGTGATATTTGCCACACATTTTTAAAGAGCTCCTATCATAGCATTTGAAATGTTCCTATTTTTGTTTTAGGAGTTCCCAAAAACAGTTTAACATGCATACAAGGATAAAAAAAACACTTTATTTGTCTTATAATTTGTTTTTAACTGATTTGCTCACCGACTCCCAAATGATTCGTACAATGACTCATTTTTCCAAACCACTCCTTTGCGTGACGCTAATCAGCGGTGATTGGTCAGTGGTCAGATGACAGACCCAGTCAGTTATTGTTTGTTAGCATAACGCATAAACATATTGATAAAGCACTGCAGTACTACAAGACGCTCTATTCTTTATGAAAACTCCAATAACAGCGACAAACATTTCACATATTAAAAAAAAATTACATTGGAGATCTAGAAACTGCACTGAGCGTAACTTACACACACGCATACTTTTTGCACCTTCCCTCCTCACGCCCTCGACGCTACAAAACCGTTCAAAACCCATAAAAGCAACAATTATTAATAATACTTACAGGTTGTGATTCGGAGGAGGAAGCTGATCCATATACACTGGGTAAGTAAGTTACTGAGCCCTCCTTCAGGAACAACCGCTTGCGAATCCACATTTGAATTAATTTACGTTTTTGAACGATTCGTCATTAAAATGATGAGAACACAATCGGGCTATACTGTTGTGGTATCGTTGCAAATATGAACTCTAACCACCGATTCTTCACATGCTCGTCCCTGGTAAATGAAAACAAAGTGGCTGAACTATCTTTGCATTGTAGAACACAGCGTCTTCTCCACATGATGCTATGATGAAGTATTTGAATGTGTAGACTTCAAGTTTACACTTCCGTCTGCACGCGCAGTAACTGGGCGCGGCCAATATGTCTCTACGTCACGATGGAACAGCTAATGACTCGTTTCAAAAACAATTAATTTCATAGACTCAGAGTCGACTCTCACTTTTGAAAGACAATAACTTTATATATGGTGCACTTTCAGACATAAATCTTTGCAGGATGTTTTCATTCCCTTATAAACAATATTTATATTTAATATTTATATAAAAACAATATGAATGTAAGCCAGAGGAGACTGGCCCTGACTGAGCCTGGGTTCTCCCAAGGTTTTTTCTCCATCCAATCTGATGGAGTTTTGGTTCCTTGCCACTGTCGCCTTGCTTTGCCTGCTTTTGGCTTGCTTAGTTGGGTTTATTTAACATTTAACAATATTATTGATCTGTGTTGTACTACTGTCATGTTATCACTGTGAAGCTGCGTTGATACAATTTGTATTGTGAAAAGTGCTATATAAATAAATGTGACTTGACTTGACTTAGAGCTATATTCCACACTATATGAACAGACATTTTCAAAAATCCATGATAGGGGCTCTTTAATTTGTGGCACTCATCCATGCACTCATCCATGCACTCACGAACTGAATTGGGATGTCTTACGCGGCACACAGGAGCCAAACTTGTCCGGGAACTCAGAGAGGAGATCGTCATTGACGCGATCCTTGCTCGGCCCGAGGATGATGACTGGGCGGGCGTAGTGCACTGCAGGACAGGAAATGACATCACATTGTTATTCACCATATGACTGGTTGACATTGACATTTCATTAGTTCTACAATTACAGCACAGGACTTCCTGCAGTTTCCCACCAAAATAAAAGCTCTATGGTTTAACATTAGAGACGAAAGCATTGTTTTTTTTATGCACTGGTCAACTTTGAGATGTTGCATCCATAACTTCAGTATAGTGGACAGAAAACATTCAAAATCCTAATTTAAGTGTTAATTTGATTGCAGCTTATCTATTTGTGCATATAGATTTCAATTACAATCTCCATTATTGATGGTCAATCACCATTTCAGTGTCTATTGTAACTGTAATACAAGTACAATATTAGTCTTTATTGCCCTTGTTAGCATGCCTGCCTCCCAATGACAAAGACCTTGGTTCCAATCCTGCTGGCTACACATGCAGTAGTAGACCCGAAGACTCACCTTCAGTCTGAATAACCGTTTCATAGCTCACGATGTAATCGCTACGTCCTGAAACACACACACAAAGGATGTAAGTGTCGCATGAGTCACTATGAGCCACAGCTGAGAGTCAAACACTCACTCACCGCTGACGGCATCTCTGCTGCGAGTCTTCATACGAGACCATTCCTTCTCTCCACCCTACAGGAACACACACATATACCTGATCAGTTGCTGTGTGTGATGTTCAGAGTTAGTATAAGTCCTTTTCTAAAAATATACAGTAAGGTTTTTAAAGGCACACTATGCAGGAATTCCATTTTTGTCAAACAGCGACCCCTAGAGTCGCTAATGTCGTAAATACCACTCACGCAGAGCGTTCTCTGCCATAGATAAATTGTGTTTTGAACTCAAGCTGAGCGCTCAGTGTCGCTGCTATCAGTGTCATGGATACATCATGTATCTTGTGGCGGCGCGCGGACAGTCTTCACTCAGACGCGCTCTTCAATCTATTGCAGTTGTGGAGACTCTCTATTCATTCCGGTGATATCACAAATTCAAATGCACAAGAACATGTCTCTGCTTGATATAGACTGTAACCACTGACAAACGTATTCAGTTTTGATGAGAGACAAAAAAACTTGTAACCTCTGACACGCTTGGCTAAAGATCTACCACCTGACCATTAAAAAACTCGAACAAAACTTGCGGATTGATGCATTTCATTTACGGGTTAAGCAGAGAGGCTCATTCTCTTTTCCTTTTCCTAGTCTCTTCCGATCACAGTCATTGCTTGTTCCATCGTCGAGTATCACGTCTGAAATGCGCGCAAGTGTCTTCGTGCTTCCTGTTGGGTGTGATGTGTGTGACATCGTTGCCGTAAAGCATGTTGTGATTCTCGCGAGATTTGTTCGAGGTGCTCCTCTCAAACTTGCATTGCTGTTTTTCCCAGCAGCATCCCTCCAAGCTTTACTACCAGGATGATTCGCCCTACTATGAGTTTGTTTACCACCGAAATGACTTTGAAGCTGTTATATTAAGGTACAATTCTGGCATAGTGTGCCTTTAAGAATATATTAAACCAAAAACTGTCATATTTTTAGAAAGGATGTGAATTAAAACAACCACAGCAGGAAGCAAGTTGATAAATTCTGTTTTCCTCCAGCACCAGAGAGCACACTTGGCTGAAAAACAGGAAAACAGCACATACCAACCAAATATTAAAACTATACTGGAGGCACATTATTTTATTCTGAATCAAATTCTAATTTTCTGAATTATCCATTCGTTTTTCGACAAGGAACACATGGAACGAATCACCACTACTCATTGTGATTGACAGCCATCACAACCTATGACCGTCATGTTTATGGATGTGTGATAAGGGAAAAACATCCAGTATGCGGCAGTCCTGTGGGCGAAAATGCCTTGTTGATGCTAGAGGTCAGAGGAGAATGGGCCGACTGATTCGAGCTGATAGAAGGGCAACTTTGACTGAAATAACCACTCGTTACAACCGAGGTATGCAGAAAAGCATTTGTGAAGCCACAACACACACAACCTTGAGGCGGATGGGCTACAACAGCAGAAGACCCTACCGGGTACCACTCATCTCCGCTGACAAATAGGAGAAAGAGGCGACAATTTGCAAGAGTTTCCCAAAATTGGACAGTTGGAAAAATGTTGCCTAGTCGCATGAGTCTTGATTTTTGTTGAGACATTCAGATGGTAGAGTCAGAATTTGGCGTAAACAGAATGAGAACATGGATCCATCATGCCTTGTTACCACTGTGCAGGCTGGTGGTGGTGTAATGTTGTGGGGATGTTCTTGGCACACTTTAGGCCCCTTAGTGCCAATTGGGCATCGTTTAAATGCCACGGCCTACCTGAGCATTGTTTCTGACCATGTCCATCCCTTTATGGCCACCATGTCCCCATCCTCTGATGGCTACTTCCAGCAGGATAATGCACCATGTCACAAAGCTGGAATCATTTCAAATTGGTTTCTTGAACATGACAATGAGTTCACTGTACTAAAATAGGCCTACAGTCACCAGATCTCAACCCAATAGAGCATCTTTGGGATGTGGTGGAACGATGGAATGATGGAAATCTCCATCAACTGCAAGATGCTATCCTATCAATATGGGCCAACATTTCTAAAGAATGCTTTCAGCACCTTGTTGAATCAATGCCACTGTAGAATTAAGGCAGTTCTGAAGGTGAAAGGGGGTCAAACACAGTATTAGTGTGGTATTCCTAATAATCCTTTAGGTGAGTGTATATTCACTGCATCTGCTATGTTTTTTCACTGACACACACACAACACACACACACACACACCTCCTCTTGCTGGGTATGTAGCCAGTCTCCTCCAGTTCTCCATGTGGAGACAGTTTTCCGGCCTGCCACCATTCCTCATCACTGCAGTCAAACACCTGCAGAATGTCCCCAAACCTGAAGCTCACAGCCTGCGACAGGAACCCACAGTCTGCCGTTTTATCGTAGTCAAACAGAGCCCTGAAGACAGACAGACGGTAAGACAGACAGAAGGTCAGACAGACAGATGGACAGACAGACAGACGGTCAGACAGACAGATGGTCAGACAGACAGTCAGACAGACGGACGGACAGACAGACAGATGGTCAGACAGACAGACAGACAGATGGTCAGACAGACAGACAGACAGATGGTCATACAGACAGAAAGACAGATGGTCAGTAAGACAGACGGACAGACAGATGGTCAGACAGAAAGACAGATGGTCAGACAGACAGACAGATGGTCAGACAGACAGACAGAAATACAGAAGGTCAGTAAGACAGACAGATGGTCAGACAGACAGATGGTCAGACAGACAGACAGACAGATGGTCAGACAAACAGACAGATGGTCAGACAGACAGACAGATGGTCATACAGACAGAAAGACAGATGGTCAGTAAGACAGACGGACAGACAGATGGTCAGACAGACAGACAGAAAGACAGATGGTCAGACAGACAGACAGATGGTCAGACAGACAGATGGTCAGACGACAGACAGTCAGACAGACAGATGGTCAGACAGACAGACAGAAATACAGATGGTCAGTAAGACAGACAGACAGAAAGACAGATGGTCAGTAAGATAGACAGATGGTCAGACAGACAAATGGTCAGAAAGACAGATGATCAGACAGACAGACGGTCACACAGACAATCAGACAGACAGATGGTCAGACAGACAGTCAGACGGACGGACAGACAGATGGTCAGACAGACAGACCGACAGATCAGACAGACAGACAGATGGTCAGACAGACAGTCAGACAGATGGACAGACAGACAGATGGTCAGACAGATGGTCAGTAAGGCAGACAGATGGTCAGACAGACAGAAAGAAAAACAGATGGACAGACAGACAGATGGTCAGACAGACAGTCAGACAGATGGACAGACAGACAGATGGTCAGACAGACAGATGGTCAGACAGACGGTCAGACAGACAGACAGATGGTCAGGCAGACAGACAGATGGTCAGGCAGACAGACAGATGGTCAGACAGACAGACAGATGCTCAGACAGATGGTCAGACAGACAGACAGATGGTCAGACAGACAGACAGGTCAGACAGATGGTCAGACAGACAGACAGACGGTCAGACAGATAGACAGACAGATGGTCAGACAGACAGACGGTCAGACAGATAGACAGATGGTCAGACAGACAGATGGTCAGACAGATGGTCAGACAGACAGACAGATGGTAGACAGACAGACAGACAGACAGACAGGTCAGACAGATGGTCAGACAGACAGACAGATGGTCAGACAGACAGACAGATGGTCAGACAGATGGTCACACAGTCAGACAGACTGACAGGCAGATGGTCAGACAGACGGACAGAAAGACAGATGGTCAGTAAGACAGACAGATGGACAGACAGATAGACAAATTGTCAGACAAACGTCAGACGGTCAGACAGACAGATTTATTTTCTAAAAACAAATAAATAATCAAAATTAAGTGAGGTTATGCTTAAAACAAGAACAAATATATCTGCTAGGTGGAGTCTGAAAACTACTAATACTTTCCCTTTAAATTAAGATTATAAGCAAACAAAAATTAGAATTTTTCAAATTTTTTTGAATTTTTTTTTTTTTTTTTTGAAAAGAAGAATTTTTGTCTTCAGTACCTGATGAAGAAGCTTCTCTTTCCACTCCGTAATGACGCCGCTGCAGAAACTAAACTGCTGTTCATCAGCTGCTCACGCAGGTCATGGATCTTCGCTTCAAACCGGCTGTACTCTAAACACACACACGTGTCAGGCTCGCTGGGCTCTGATTTGTCAGTGCAATTTTAGCTATTTTAGCATTAGCGTGTGTTGTGCGTCTCACCCTCGGGCCTGTACTGCGTGATGATGGTGACCGTCTGTCCTGCGTTCTTCAGTGCAGCTGCCGCCTGTTCATGAGTCGCATGACGCAGATCCACGCCGTTCACCTGCAACAGTAACACCGAGTGAGTGACAGTCGTACAGCATGTCCCAGTAGAGGTGTGTGTGGATCGGACGTACACTCAGGATCTGATCTCCTTTCTTCAGCTCTCCGCTCAGATCAGCTGCTCCTCCCGCTGAAGATGAAGGAGATGAAGATCCCTTCGCCATCCTCACCTCCCACGATATTAAAGCCCAGCCCGGTGGAGCCCCTGAGAATGACCACACGCCGCGGCTCCCTGATGGACATGAGCACGAGCTTACAGCACACCATATGAGCCGTCGTCAACATTTGTTATGACATCTGCTTCAAACATTCCAATGCTCATGATAACTTCCGTGAACTCTACAATAAGTAAATCCACTTCACCAGCTACTCTTCAATGCCATGGAAATATTCTGAGCTATACCATAAAATGGAAATTCAAACAGAAAATTCTAAAGATGGCTGCACACGTCTTTCTCTGGTTCTGAAGAACTATAGGAGCAATAGAAAGTGTCTATGATATGTGCTAATTTGCATATCTGCATAAACATGTGTGTAGTCACCTGGGAATGTCCTCGTCTCCCAGCAAGAGGCCTTTAGGGACGGGCGAGTAATGGCGTGGAGACGAGGGACTGAGGGCTTGTGGGTAATCAGACATGTCCATATGAGGTGCATAGGCTGCAGAAACACACAAATATCAGAATGTGTGTGTGTGTGTGTGTGTTTGTCTATGTATATGTATGCACTCACAGCTGGTGATGTCAGGAGGGTTGTAGGTGTCTTGATGATGATGATGATGAAGGGTTTTGGCAATTCTCAGATACACAACCTCGCCTGTGTTTTTCAGCGCCGCTACTGCATCTTCATGCATCACGTCCTCTAGATACATGTTATTCACCTAAACAAACACACACAGATCATAACTGTAGATCATTTGATACAGCTAACCTGCATCACTGAACATCCAATGACTACCTTCGGTTGCCTCTCATGGAGTGTTTTTACTGGTACACTGTAGGCGAAACTGAGAGATTGACCACACTGAACCAGGGTTCCCAATCAGTCAGTCATGTTCAACATTACGTCAGCACTGATTGACGCAGGGGATTCTCTTGATACCCCAATCACCTTTCAGTGGTAACAAAGCAAGCCAATGGACATTGGCGAGTGAGATTTGCATGGCAAGCCACCCCCGTACATGTATGGGTATATTAGCTTGTGTGTTTGATCAGTTCAGCGCTCAGTCAATCTGCTTGCGTGTGAGCAGACAAGAAGGAGAAGCAGTTCTGTGTTAGTGAGACAGCGCATTTAGTGGTGTGTGTTGCATTAGAGAGCAAACTTGCACGATTAAGAGCAGCGATCGCACCCCTGGGCAACTAATAAAAGAGCAGTTCCCAAAAAGAGCCAGCACGGATGATGCTGCTTACTCGTCTTAGAGCCACGATCACTGCTAAGCGGGTCTGGCCCGGAAGCTTGCTGCGCCAGCATTCGTCAATGACTCGTGTTCCCAATGCGAGAACATGACCATCGCGATGAGATTGAGACTCCAATATCTTGAAAAAGTCAAGTCCCCTTTATTTATATAGCGCTTTAACAATATAGATTGTTTCAAAGCAGCTTTACAGTGATGACAGGAGATTACAGTAACAGAGAGTGTTTAGGCTTTACAGCAGATCTAGAATAAAGTTATTGGTAGAGACAATCACTCAAGCCAGAGCCCTATAGCCACAGAGCTGCTTGTGCGACACAGTAGACGATAGGTCTTTGGGAAAACAAGACCATATAATCAGGTTCTTGAGAGGTGCGAGGAGACTGAATCCTCCTTGGCCATACCTCATCCCCTCTTGGGACTTCTTCCTGGTACTTACAGCCCTAAAGACAGCGCCCTTCTGAGCCCCTGCAGTCAGTTGAGCTTAAGATCCTGTCTCTCAAGACAACACTCCTGACTGTGCACACGTGTTTCAAGAAGGTGAGGTACCTGCGTTTTTGGTCTGAGAAACGTGCCTGAAATTTAGACCGGTTTCAAAAGTTCTCACCACTCCATTCCGGCACCAGGTGGTAAACTTGCAAGCACTGCCCTTGGAGGAGGCAGAGCCAGCATTCGGGTCACTGTGTCCTGTGCATCTACTTCAGAAGCTCTTTGTCTGCTTTCAAGGTCAGCATAAGGGAAAGCAGCGATTGGACCATTGGATAGGGCATGCCATCATCTTGGCGTACCAGTACCAAGACCAGCCATGCCCCATTGAGTGTTGTCACCTCTGGGGTGTTGCCTCTCTAGCAGAAATCTGCACATTAACATTTAGTGGAGAAGCTAAGTGACTTTAAAACTTGAAACAGAAATGCATCATAATGGAGTGAGTTTGTGCTTAAAACAAGAAGAGAAATCTACCAGTTGGGTCATAAAAATAAACTTCCCTCTGAACTAAGATTATCTTTCTGACCCTATTGGCAGAACGCATTTTTGTTTTCTGTACACCATGACGTTTATAGTTTGAACGTTTTTCAAAGATCTACATTAAAAGTTTGTCTGTTGTTGACATGCTCAAACTCACAGCGAGAATCTTGTCCCCGATCTGCAGCCGTCCGTCTTTATGCGCAGCTCCGCCTTCGATGATTTTAGTGACATAGATGCTGTTGTCGCCCGGGACGTGCTGGTTCCCGACGCCGCCCGCGATGCTGAAGCCCAGACCTGCGGCACAGGAGAGCAGCCAATCAGATCAGCTGAAAACTTCAGCTTCGCACACCTGCTGCCCCTCACGCACCTTTAGGACCTTTGATGAGTTTCAGCTCTGTAATTTTCTCGTGGACGGTTTGTGACGCAGCACGTACAGTCGGACGATTCGGCCCTGCCTCCTTCAGCGCCTCCACCGCAAAACTGTGAGTGACTTCGCGTACATCCGACGTCATTCACAAAGAGAATGCTGTCGTTCACCCTGAAAGACACAATGAATCTCATCTGTCCAGCCAATGCACCTTCACCCCAAAGTTCCATTACAGAGAAACAGGATTGGTGCAGGATTTACTTGAAAACAATTTTCACTCATAAATTGATAGTACATTTAATAAATTATTACTAACAAACAATTGGAAAGTAACAAGTGTGTGTGTGTTTTACCTCAGCCGGCAGTCCTGTGCAGCGGCACCTCCTGGTATGATCTTAGTTATGAAGATACTGGGATCATCTCCTATGTGAGGGTTATCAGTCCCACCGGCTATACTGAAGCCCAGACCAGAGTTACCCTAAACAAACACACACTGATGTTCATGCAGAAGAGCTCTGATATGATATGTGCTCAGATATGAGTTAAAAGAAAGAGACGTCTCTAAACCCTCTCCAGTGTAATTTCCTCATATTCAACGTCTCCGTCCATCCCGTTCATCTGAGACAGAGAGACATTCAACTATCAGTATCTTTATTCACAGAGCTTCTAATGTCTGTTCTGGTGTTATATAAAAAAATAATACAAAAATAGTAATAATAATAATAATAAAAAATCGCTGACACGTGATCTGTGATGGACTCAAACTAAAGACTCAAACTAGCTTTTCAGTGACGCTCACAGCAATCACGAGTCCTTCATCGCAAATGTTAAATAGAATGTCCATAAGGCTAAAACTGATGAGACGTGTGAAAAACTGGAGGGCGGGGCTTGATCTTATCCATGAGGATTGATTGGATGGTGAAAGTTTCTCTATATGAAACATAAGAATGGCTGGTGACATCAGATGCCAAGAGAGGAAGCATGCAACTTACAAACTTATAACACTTATTTGTGACCAAAACATATGAAGATAAATTATGTATCTTTAAGTAATCAGAACAAATGACTCTATTGTCTTCTGTAGAGCTGCTTTACAGAAACAATATATACTGTATAAAGCGCTAAAATAAACTGACTTCGAGCTTTCCAGGAATCAGCCTCACACACACACACCATCTACAAACCCAGTTAAAAACTCACAACCACTCTCCTAAACCACCTGAGAGACGGGCAGGGTAATTAACATCCTGCTTATTTCAATAACAGGGCTGAAGAACATTAATTAAAGTCACTTGATGAGTTCTGCGGTTACAGTGCTAGAGGGACTGTAGCAACACAGAGAGACAGACAGGACAGAGAGACTGACAGAGAGACAAACAGGACAGTTAGACAGACAGAGAGACGGACAGGACAGAGAGACAGACGGACAGGACAGAGAGACGGACAGAGAGACAAACAGGACAGATAGACAGACAGAGAGAACAGACAAACAGGACAGATAGACAGACAGAGACAGACAAAAAGGACAGATAGACAGACAGAGAGACAGACAAACAGGACAGATAGACAGACAGAGAGACGGACAGGACAGAGAGACAGACGGACAGGACAGAGAGACGGACAGAGAGACAAACAGGACAGATAGACAGACAGAGAGACAGACGGACAGGACAGAGAGACAGACAGGACAGAGAGACAAACAGGACAGATAGACAGACAGAGAGACAGACGGACAGGACAGAGAGACAGACAGGAAAGAGAGACAAACAGGACAGATAGACAGACAGGACAGAGAGACAAACGGACAGGACAGAGAGACAGGACAGAGAGACGGACAGGACAAGAGACAGACAGCGACAGAGAGACGGACAGAGAGACAAAAAGGACAGATAGACAGACAGAGAGACAGACAAACAGGACAGAGAGACAGACAGGACAGAAAGAGACAGGACAAAGAGACAAACAGGACAGATAGACAGACAGAGAGACGGACAGGACAGAGAGACAAACGGACAGGACAGAGAGAGAGGACAGAGAGACGGACAGGACAGAGAGACAGACAGGACAAAGACACAAACAGGACAGAGAAGACAGGACAGAGAGACAGACAAGACAGAGAGACGGACAGGACAGAGAGACGGACAGGACAGAGAGACAGGACAGAGAGACGGACAGGACAGAGAGACAGACAGGACAGAGAGACAGACAGAGAGACAGACAGAGAGACAGACAGAGAGACGGACAGAGAGACAGACAGGACAGAGAGACGGACAGGGAGACGGACAGGGAGACAGACAGACAGAGAGACGGACAGAGAGACGGACAGAGAGACAGACAGGACAGAGAGACGGACAGGGAGACGGACAGGGAGACAGACAAGACAGAGAGACGGACAGGACAGAGAGACAGACAGGACAGAGAGACGGACAGGACAGAGAGACAGGACAGAGAGACGGACAGAGAGACGGACAGAGAGAGACGGACAGAGAGACGGACAGGACAGAGAGACGGACAGAGAGACGGACAGAGAGACGGACAGAGAGACGGACAGAGAGACGGACAGAGAGACGGACAGGACAGAGAGACAGACAGAGAGACAGACAGAGAGACAGACAGAGAGACGGACAGAGAGACAGACAGGACAGAGAGACGGACAGGGAGACGGACAGGGAGACAGACAAGACAGAGAGACGGACAGAGAGACGGACAGAGAGACGGACAGAGAGACGGACAGAGAGACGGACAGAGAGACGGACAGAGAGACGGACAGAGAGACGGACAGAGAGACAGACAGAGAGACAGACAGAGAGACGGACAGAGAGACGGACAGGACAGAGAGACAGACAGAGAGACAGACAGAGAGACAGACAGAGAGACGGACAGAGAGACGGACAGGACAGAGAGACAGACAGAGAGACAGACAGAGAGACAGACAGAGAGACGGACAGAGAGACAGACAGAGAGACAGACAGAGAGACGGACAGAGAGACGGACAGAGAGACGGACAGAGAGACGGACAGAGAGACAGACAGAGAGACAGACAGAGAGACAGACAGAGAGACAGACAGAGAGACAGACAGAGAGACAGACAGGACAGAGAGACGGACAGGGAGACGGACAGGGAGACAGACAAGACAGAGAGACGGACAGAGAGACGGACAGAGAGACGGACAGAGAGACGGACAGAGAGACGGACAGAGAGAACGGACAGAGAGACGGACAGAGAGACGGACAGAGAGACGGACAGAGAGACGGACAGAGAGACGGACAGAGAGATAGACAGAGAGACGGACAGAGAGACGGACAGAGAGACGACAGGACAGAGAGACAGACAGAGAGACAGACAGAGAGACAGACAGAGAGACGGACAGAGAGACAGACAGGACAGAGAGACGGACAGGGAGACGGACAGGGAGACAGACAAGACAGAGAGACGGACAGAGAGACGGACAGAGAGACGGACAGAGAGACGGACAGAGAGACGGACAGGACAGAGAGACAGACAGAGAGACGGACAGAGAGACGGACAGAGAGACGGACAGGACAGAGAGACAGACAGAGAGACAGACAGAGAGAAATACAGAGATACGGACAGAGAGACAGACAGGACAGAGAGACGGACAGGGAGACGGACAGGGAGACAGACAAGACAGAGAGACGGACAGAGAGACTGGAAACAGAGAGACGGACAGAGAGACGGACAGAGAGACGGACAGAGAGACGGAATGAGAGACGAGACAGAATGGACGGAGAGAGAGACGGACGGAGAGAGACGGATCGGAGAGAGAGACGGACGGAGAGAGAGACTGGACTAGAGAGAGAGACGGACTGGAGAGAGAGATCGGAATGGAGAGAGAGACGGACGGAGAGAGAATGGACGGAGAGAGAGACGGACTGGAGAGAGACGAGTACAGAGAGAGAGACGGACAGAGAGAGAGAAGAGACGGACAGAGAGACGGACAGAGAGACGGACAGGACAGAGAGAATCAGAGGACAGAGAGACGGACAGGACAGAGAGACGGACGGACAGGACAGAGAGACGGACAGGACAGAGAGAATGAGACAGGACAGAGAACGGACAGGACAGAGAAACAGACAGAGAGACGGACAGAGAGACAGAGAGACGGACAGGGAGACGGACAGGGAGACGGACAGGGAGACGGACAGGGAGACGGACAGGAGACGGACAGGGAGACGGACAGGGAGACGGAACAGGGGAGACGGACAGGGAGACGGACAGGGAGACGGACAGGGAGACGGACAGGGAGACGGACAGGGAGACGGACAGGGAGACGGACAGGGAGACGGACAGAGAGACGGACAGAGAGACGGACAGAGAGACGGACAGAGAGACGGACAGAGAGACGGACAGACAGAGAGACGGACAGAGAGACGGACAGAGAGACGGACAGAGAGACGGACAGAGAGACGGACAGAGAGACGGACAGAGAGACGGACAGAGAGACGGACAGAGAGACGGACAGAGAGACGGACAGACAGAGAGACAGACAGGGAGACGGACAGACAGGACAGAGAGACAGACAGGACAGAGAGACAGAACAGAGAGCTGCTTGGCAACATCTGATGAGTTTAGGAAAATCCAGTTTATTAGGAAGTTAACATTTCCATGGTAACAGTGCCATCCTCTCATCACAGGCCAAACGTCCATAAGCAAGAGATCACACTCAAACACACTCACACACACACACTCCTGCACTGACATCACAGTGATCACGCATGCAGTTGCCATGACAACATCTTCACAGGATGCATCACACTGTCACTCTGGTCACCATGGGAGACGATGCAGTCCTCAGCAGAAATTTTGCAACTATCAAACCTACACAAAACAACACGGTTTTACCATAAAAATACACCATTTACAACGGTAACCGCATCACATACATTCATTTTGGTTGGTAACAGACACCAACATGATGGTAGTACCATGGTATTCCTTGAAGTAACACACACACACACACAGCTGTCTCACACTAAAACTGGACACACAGCTGTCTCACACACACACACACACACACACTCAAAGCTGTCTCATACACACACACACACACACACACACGAAGCTGTCACATACACACACACACACACTCACTCAGAAGCTGTCTCACACACACACATAGCTGTCTCCACACTAAAACGAAACACAGCTGTCTCACACACACACACACACACACAAAAGAAGCTGTCTCTCACACACACACACACACACACACACAGCTGTCTCTCTACACACACACACACACACACACTCGAAGCTGTCTCACACTGAAAATCGACACACAGCTGTGTCACACACACACACACACACACACTCGAAGCTGTCTCACACAGCACACACACACACACACACACTGCAAAGCTGTCACACACACACACACACTCCAAAAGCCCTCACACACACACACAAGTCTGTTCTCTCACACACAAACACACACACACACACACTCACAGCTGTCTTCACACACACACACACACACGCACGTCAGTCTCACACACACACACACACACAAGCTGTCTCACACACACACACACACACATTCAAGCATCTTGGCGCTCTCACCGTGATGCTCTGTCTGTGTCTCTCTGTAAGCTCTTGCGGGATGCGGCTGCACTAGATCTCCGTCCCATCTTCTTCGATACCAAATCGGAGACGAACATGACGTCAGAAACCGCGGATTACATCACACAAAGAACACACACACAGTCACACGACGACTCCGTAAACAAAACTGCAGAAACTCGAAAACCCTCAGTTAGTCCTAGAGGGAGATTTTCACAGAGAGAATCCACCAGCCGCTGAGACCGCCGCTCAACCACTGACCGATGCTGAGAGATGCTGATGAAGATGAAGGTGATGATGACAACAGTTCCAGTGTGCTCAATGTCCGTTTCATCTTCTGCATCATCCAGTAATCTAGAGAGCAGAAATTCAGGCTCGAAGAGACGCACAGAAATGAGCTGACGGGCACGCTCCTGAGGAGCTTCACTCCTGCTGCCGCGAGAGCGACTCTCACACACACACACACACGCACACACACAGTCTCTCTTCTGTGTGCCGTCCTCTCTCAATCTCTCTCTCTCCCTTCCCCCAGAATTTTCATAGGAGACCATGATGCAGATTAGAGAATAGTAGCACAATACAATAGAGGTGCTGTACCATAAGTGATTTGAGACACTATGCAAAATCATGAAAAACCTTTTATAAAGGGTTACATCACATAACGTGCTCTCTCTCTCTCTCTCCCTTTCCCTTTCCCTCACTGGAATAAAAACATGAAGTGATCCTGTTGCTATGGAGACCAACATTCCTTCCATCACTATGGCGATATACACTCACCGGCCACTTTATTAGGTACCCCATGCTGAGTAACGGGTTGGACCCTCTTTTGCCTTCAGAACTGCCTCAATTCTTCGTGGCATAGATTCAACAAGGTGCTGGAAGCATTCCTCAGAGAGTTTGGTCCATATTGACATGATGGCATCACACAGTTGCCGCAGATTTGTCGGCTGCACATCCATGATGCGAATCTCCCGTTCCACCACATCCCAAAGATGCTCTATTGGATTGAGATCTGGTGACTGTGGAGGCCATTTGAGTACAGCGAACTCATTGTCATGTTCAAGAAACCAGTCTGAGATGATTCCAGCTTTATGACATGGCGCATTATCCTGCTGAAAGTAGCCATCAGAAGTTGGGTACATTGTGGTCATAAAGGGATGGACATGGTCAGCAACAATACTCAGGTAGGCTGTGGCGTTGCAACGATGCTCAATTGGTACCAAGGGGCCCAAAGAGTGCCAGAAATATTCCCCACACCATGACACCACCACCACCAGCCTGAACCGTTGATACAAGGCAGGATGGATCCATGCTTTCATGTTGTAGACGCCAAATTCTGACCCTACCATCCGAATGTCGCAGCAGAAATCGAGACTCATCAGACCAGGCAACGTTTTTCCAATCTTCTATTGTCCAATTTCGATGAGCTTGTGCAAATTGTAGCCTCAGTTTCCTGTTCTTAGCTGAAAGGAGTGGCACCCGGTGTGGTCTTCTGCTGCTGTAGCCCATCTGCCTCAAAGTTCGACGTACTGTGCGTTCAGAGATGCTCTTCTGCCCACCTTGGTTGTAACGGGTGGTTATTTGAGTCACTGTTGCCCTTCTATCAGCTCAAACCAGTCTGGCCATTCTCCTCTGACCTCTGGCATCAACAAGGCATTTCCGCCCACAGAACTGCCGCTCACTGCGATGTTTTTCTTTTCGGACCATTCTCTGTAAACCCTAGAGATGGTTGTGTGTGAAAATCCCAGTAGATTAGCAGTTTCTGAAATACTCAGACCAGCCCTTCTGGCACCAACAATCATGCCACGTTCAAAGTCACTCAAATCACCTTTCTTCCCCATACTGATGCTTCGGTTTGAACTGCAGGAGATTGTCTTGACCATGTCTACATGCCTAAATGCACTGAGTTGCCGCCATGTGATTGGCTGCTTAGAAATTAAGTGTTAACGAGCAGTTGGACAGGTGTACCTGAAGTAAAGTGGCCTGTGAGTAGGTGCTTGTGTGTGAGCAGGATAGGGAGAAGGAGAACAAGCTGTCTGTTGTTCACCTGTGAGTCATCACACTCTTGGAAACATCTGGACTAGCAGCACCCGTGCTAACCAAGGGGTAATCCATCGACCGGAGTTGAAGCCTCGCTGGAGCAGCCATCTTGTAGCAGAACTTCACCTGCTTAGCATTCCCATCTACTCATTCCCATTCACTTTTGGCGTCACTTTGACAGCAAGAACTTTACATCTGAGGCGTTTGAAGACCCCATTTGTCGTTTGATTTATTTTCTAAAGAAACACGACAATGTATAAAATGCTCCATTACCTTGTAGCTTATGTTATGGCCCGCAGAAGCAGTTTTAGTGAAAGTAGGCTAACGATTGCGTCATACCCACGTGACTCTCTGTCGCACAGTAGAGAGATTACCGTACGGACAGGAGAAGAAGCTTGTGGGCAATCGGGGAAACATGGAGGCAAAAGAACGAAAATAATTAATCAGAATACCTAGCAGAAGTGTCTCCTGCTCCTAGCTCATGGACAGCTCCTACTCACACTCTCCACCTCTGCATGTTTCGGAAGGGAATGGTTCAGATTTCTCAAGCCTCATCCACTAGAAGACAGACGGGTTGCCTAGTCACATGTACGTCGTCAAGTTCTGTTTCTGCGCGTCAGGGACGGAAGTGCTAAAAAATCGCCAAAAACAGGCTTCAATCGCTCTAATGGAGTTCCAATGAGATCACTCTGTCCATTTCTTATACTGTCTATGGTGCAAACAGAAATCTGATGAGCAAGTTCCTACGTGCTTCAAGCGTTGCTGACTATAAGCATGACGTCGCAGAGCAATACAAACAAAAATCGACTGCCACCCACTCTAACATAGGAACATGATCTGATTGACAGCTAACTAGGACTCATCAGAGCAGAACCTACCTTCAGAGGTTGAGTTCGTCAAATGAGACCAGATAACACTCACGACACAAAAATGTGATCAAATGAGTGACCAGTCCTCCTCTGTAGTGTCAGAAATTACATCACAGACAACTACGGAGCTGGCGCATGTTTTGTTCCCCAAACGCAGGATATAACTGGCTTAACCTTAGGGCGTTTTCACAAATCATTGTGGTGTCCATGAGATGTAAAAAATGTTTTTCCTTCCACACCTGTTTAATGCGCTGATGTGGGAGGGTTTCTCCTGTACCCATGCAACGTCACCTCTCTGCCTTTCACAGCCCTGATGGGGGTGCTCTGGTCTCCTCGGCTGTGAACCTCTCCTGGTTAGGGCCTCGTGGAGTCCACCACATGACCCTTTACTACCTGCCATAGTCCACCAGTGTATATCTTTCTATTTTTACATGCTGTGCTGTCATTCTTTTGACCATTTTCATATGCCATACATCAAAATACTGCATTTTCTCAACTTTAAGGCTATGTTTGTAATAAATCAATAGTACCTAGTAAATATCTCAAAAGTGCAATAAACATAAAGAAAAACATTTTTAAAATTATCATATTTTTTTCAATACAAAAAATGATAAATGTCAACCTCAAACTTGAAAATGAGAAAATGTGCATAAAACAGTTTAAAACTATACAGAATTGATTTGAACTGTTTACATCAATTAGTTTTTAAGATACACTTCAAAAGGGAGAAATCATGTGAAATATTCAATTACATTTGTGGTCAAACAGATAACATTTTGCTTTTGAATATCTATTGAACATTGAATTGGTTAGACAGGGAGACTGGATAGATCCTGTCAGAACAATTACAATAACAACATATATATAAATATAACAAATAAAGGCGATGAGCAGACACTGAAGCTTGTGCGTCCGTGTACTTTCATTCTGACATAACGTCGGTGGATGCGCGCAACAGGGGCGTGTGAATGTGCTTGGATTTGCGAGTCTGATAAACAAAGAAAGAGAATGATAGAATGAAGCAATGGTAAAGACAATAACGATAAGAAGGAACATATAGCAGATGGGAGTCAAGTGCGCCAAGTCTAAACCTATTATATGAAGTCAAACGCATGGCCACTGATATGCGAAACACATGGGGTCATAGGCACAGGACTTGATGGCGTGATTCAGTCATCGGAAGATTTAACTATCAATTGCAGATTACAGAACATGTGTGCAAAGACGTGCGCAATGCATTTTTGTGTGTTTTTTTCTGGAAGACATTATCACAGACTCATTAGAGGGTGAAAACCGTGCAACATGAGCATGTTGTTAGGCTTCATCTGTCACAGTGCATTTAACGTGATATTTCAGTGCGCCCATCGGAAGTCATAACTATCAATCGCAGATCTACAGAACATGTGTGCAAAGACATGCAATGCATTTTGTGATTTTTTTAGAAACGTATTGTATGCATTCTGTACAGACTCATTAGAGGGTGAAATCACCAACATGAGCATGTTGGAGGCTTTATCTGACCATGTTACATCTCTGGTTTGTATGCAAAAGAATGATTGAGCTAGCCACTTGGTTTCAGTTGCTATAGGCTGTTAAACAGTACACATGCAAACTGGAGCCAACGCCTCTGTCGGTTAAGGGTTAATAACAATCTGCCATACAACATGGCACCGCTCTTAAAGGTATGTTGGATACCGCACTGGTTGGTTTATTTCACGTTACGCCCAAACCACACTTATGAATAATGAAGCTACTTCAGACCCATTTATATTTCAGAGGTCATTTATCCCGCTGGACAATAAGGACGCGCAAGACCCGCTGACAAAGTCACTTCCGCTTCTGCTTTCGCCCTATTTTAGATCATTCCAAATAGGGCCCCAAAGCTCCAAGCCAAGGTCCGCACCAAAGTTCATGTTTGATCCATTTTATACATTCTGTAAGTTTTGGTTTGGTTTCACATTGCATTTTTGTGAGAGCACTAAAGAACTTTACATGACATACGTGGGTCCTGTTGTCATCATCTATGTGGGCTGCATCTGGACACTGATTGGTTTGTAAATCGGTCTGTGCGCCTGATTGCCGTTAACATGTTGTCAGTTCTGTTGGTAACTTTAACAAGAACTGAATGACAGTATACATATCGTTGCCACTATACTGTTATTACTATGGCATTATAGTATCAACTTAGACAGAATTGTGTGAAATATTATTTTCAGAGGTTTACATTGGCAGGCTTATGTATGTTTTATCTATATAGCCCTTGTGTTGAAAACTTTTACACACACACACACACATATATATATTAGTGCTGTCAAACGATTAAAATATTTAATCGTGATTAATCGCATTAATGTCATAGTTAACTCTGAATTAATCGCACATTTTATCTATTCTTAATGTTCTTGATTTCTTTTTGTTACATTTTTTTTCTCATTTTAATGCTCTTATCAACATGGAAAAGTGGATTGGCTTGTTCAGTGCAAATGTTTTTTTTTATTATTATTATTGAAAATAACATTGGAATAGTGTTCAATTTCACTCTAACATATATAGCCTAAATAATCTCTCACACAATGTAACACTGTCCATCAATAAAAGGGTGAAAGAAATACTGACGAGGTCCTGATATTGACGAGGGGGTGGAGAATTTGCATCATCTGTGTTTGTGTGTGTGTGTGTGTGTGTGTTTGCTTGGCCATCATCAAGTGGTGTTTCCTGGAGGTGCTGTGATGATGATAGCTCAGTTCATAATGACAAAACATACAGATCGCTTTGGTCTTGTCAATGGGACAATTTGGCAACTTTTTAAAAGTAAACTTTACATTCAGAATCTCATTGGCATCCATTTCGGCGTCTCGCGCTCGTCATCCACTCAAAGCATAACGTTACTATTTGGCCGGCTCGCAAGCTGAAACGAGTGTGTGCGGCACAAACGTCCTCGCGCTGCGCTCTGAAACACATTCATGTCAATGGTTTGCGCTGCGCGAGGACGTTTCGTTGCTTTTCGTCCAAAGCGCAAGCGGATCTAGCTTGACCGGAAACAAAACAACAGGCACGCGCACACACTCGTTTCGGCTTGCGAGCCGGCTTTGAGTGGCATGACGAGCGCGAGACGCTGAAATGGATCAGGACGCATGCCGCATCCTGTTGCAAAAGTATGTGAAAAACGACAAAGTTTGCAAGGACAAAAAGACCGTTAATCACGCGTAACAAAAAATTAACGCCAGTTGCTTAAGTTAATGACGATTTAACTGACAGCCCTAATATATATATATATATATATATATATATATATATATATATGCTAATATGCATGCTTGTTTATATTCACAGAGCTTGTATAGTTAATGTGGGCATGGACGCGGCGTATAGGGTGGTCCAATGCAACCTCCCGTAATGAAACGCCCCAAAATTCAAAGCACCTTCTATTAAGTGTTAAGCATAGCACCTGCAACCAAAAATCTCTGGTGCCGCCACTGAGCAGCTCTCAGAGAGGCGGGGCTTCGAGAGACTGAATCTTCATTCGAAGCGTTTCAGACACCAAGAGAAAAGAGCTGATTCTGCAGTGGAGATTATCAGGAAATTAAAGGGCTTTTTTTACTTTGGAGTCATGTGCACCTGTTGTAGGAGACTCTAAACCAACATTAGAAACTTTTTAAAGAGTATAATGGGGCACTTTAATAACTTGTGTGTCACCCTGGAATAGCCTATTTGCCAATGGGCTTAGAATACAATAAAAATCCTGAAAAGATTGTGACTCTGATGTCAACAACTATAGAGTATGTAAGAGTATGGTAAAGAGGAGTATGTAAGAGTATGGTAAGAGGAGTATGTACATGTATGTAAGAGTATTTAAGAGTTTGGTAAGAGTAGGTAAGTGAATGTAAGAGTGTGGTAAGAGGATGTAAGAGTATGGGCTTACCAGTGTGGAGGTGGCGTAGTACGGCGCGTGGCCACTCGGGAGCAACACTGGCTGCAACACACACAACAGCAGGACTAGTTACAGGAGAGGACGGGTAGTTACACAACTGAGACTGACGCGACACTGGACTGAAATGTGAGACATCATTCAGAATATTAGACTGGAGAGATGAGACACACAAGAGGACAGACAGGTCTAGAGAGAGAGAGAGAGAGAGAGACATATTCACTCAACCAGCCTCAGCTGCTTATTCACTGGATCTGTCCAGTGTCCTGACAGCAGCTAACAGGCTTGAATTTCAGTTGTTAAAGTTTTGTGAAATCCATTCATTAGACACTTTTTTATTATTAAGAATCAATTTAGCCTTTAAACACAGAATTTATGAATATATATGAAAAAATAAAACCGATTTCGTCAGGGCCTCGAGGATCAATCACACCACAGCTCAACCACCGACTGTAAGAAAGGCGACGCTAACACACTCCCTTCAGGAGCAGGACTCTTACCTTGGCAGGGGACATGTGCATCTGGGGTGTAACCGTGCAATACCGTCCGAGATGGGCGTGGCCAGCGTCACTGAGGTGGAGCATCTCTGCAGACTTCTCTGTGGTCAGGTGGGCAGGGCTGTGCTGCAGGGGCGGAGTCTCCTCGTCATGGTAACGGTACTTCTGCAGAGACACAGGAGAGCATGCGCGTTTAAGGCCGGATCACTCTGAGAATGATAACAATAGTTTGAAAAATCTTTTCTAAATGTAAAAGAATAGTGAAGTCCACACCGCAACTATAAAAACTCAAAGGAACGGTATCTTTGGAATCACTTTCAGAACATTTTTTTCCAGCTGATGAACGATAAAAACATTAACAGCCAATCAGAATCCAGAATACATTTACATAACCGGTTATATAAATTTATTCTGGATTCTGGGTTATCACACATTCCTGCATCGGTGAGCTAAACAGAATCCATCTGATCATTTAATAATCAAAATCATAAAAACATGAGTGTACTGAGCTCAGCTCATCAATAACAATATAAAGCTCTTACCTAATATTGAATATGCAATCTATTTATACTTACACTACTTTAAACTGCAAAAGATATTGAAATAAATCTTGATTTTGAAATGTTACTCACGTAAATAGCAGAGGGGCATAAACCACACACACATTTACAATCTCACACACACTCTCTAACCCACACACACACACACACACACACATTCTCACAGACTTTCTCTCACTCACACACACACTTTCTGTGACCGGCCAGATGGGGGCGACACAGAGCTGCTCAGTATTCCACTCAGTGCCCACTGCAGAGCTGATGAAGATGATGTCATCAAAAGGGACTAGACTCTCAATCAGACCCTCAACACGCTACTTTCTAGAGCATTCTGTGTACATACAAGCATTTGTGATATGCAACACACACACACACACTGCAACATCAATCTGGTAATTCCACTAATATTACTCCTGACAGCAGCAACAAACTAGCAATCTCCTGAATATGAATCTAAAGTTTATAACCATCATAAACTCAATCAAGTGTGTGTGTGTGTGTGTGTGTGTGTGTGTGTGTGTGTGTGTGTGTGTGTGTGTGTGTGTGTGTGTGTGTGTGTGTGTGTTTCCCATGCTGCTCGCTCTCTCTCATTCAATGCACGATGCTAGTCCGGTCACCATGGAAACTGGCTCTCATAGCATGGTTGCATAGCAACTGAAATCAACAGGAACACAGAAATAAAGATGAAAGAGAAACAAATGACGATCTTCAGATTTATGAATGTGTGAGAGTGTGTGTGTAACTGCAGGATTTGAGCTGAAACTCTGCAGCACTAAACCAGTTAGTGTCTGTGTTAGTTTGATTTCTGAAGAGTGAAACACTGTGAAGTTTTCAGAAGATTAGATTGAGCGGCATGTTAACTTCTGACTCAGCCAATCATGTTTAAGGGCGGGGCTATTTGTTATCTGGGCTATCTGAGATTGGGGGCGGGGCTATTTGTTTAGTGACCAATGAAGTGTGTGAATTGAGTGATCAGGAAACAATCAGCATTTCAATTAGCATTATTGCAGTTCAACTCAGTGACATTAATGATGCAGAAATACACAATTCACCTTTTGAAACGACACAACTGATTCATCAGCTGATCCTGATGCTGAAAAAATAAACAGCTCCACCTGTGTAGATATCTACAGGTAAAATCATGGAGCGCTTCAGAAACCCTCCACCTTCCCCAGCTCCACCTGTGTAGATATCTACTGGTAACTCATGAGCGCTTCAGAAACCCTCTCGCCTTCCCCAGCTCCACCTGTGTAGATACTCTACAGGTAACTCATGAGCACTTCAGAAACCCTCCACCTTCCCCAGCTCCACCTGTGTAGACACTCGACAGGTAACTCATGAGCACTTCAGAAACCTCTCCACCTTCCCCAGCTCCACCTGTGTAGATACTCACAGGTAAATCATGAGTGCTCTAAGAAACCCTCCACCTTCCCCAGCTCCACCTGTGTAGATATCTACAGGTAAATCATGAGCACTTCAGAAACCCTCCACCTTCCCAAGCTCCACCTGTGTAGTATCTACTGGTAACTCATGAGCGCTTCAGAAACCCTCCACCTTCCCCAGCTCCACCTGTGTAGACCTCTACTGGTAACTCATGAGTGCTTCAGAAACCCTCCACCTTCCCCAGCTCCACCTGTGTAGATATCTACAGGTAACTCATGAGCACTTCAGAAACCCTCCACCTTCCCCAGCTCCACCTGTGTAGATATCTACAGGTAAATCATGAGTGCTTCAGAAACCCTCCACCTTCCCCAGCTCCACCTGTGTAGATATCTACTGGTAACTCATGAGCGCTTCAGAAACCCTCCACCTTCCCCAGCTCCACCTGTGTAGATCTCTACTGGTAACTCAAGAGCGCTTCAGAAACCCTAGACCTTTCCCAGCTTGACCTGTGTAGATCTCTACTGGTAACTCATGAGCATTTCAGAAACCCTCCACCTTCCCCAGCTCCACCTGTGTAGATCTCTACTGGTAACTCATGAGCATTTCAGAAACCCTCCACCTTCCCCAGCTCAACCTGTGTAGATCTCTACTGGTAACTCATGAGCGCTTCAGAAACCCTCCACCTTCCCCAGCTGTACCTGTGTAGATCTCTACTGGTAACTCATGAGCACTTCAGAAACCCTAGACCTTCCCCAGCTCCACCTGTGTAGATCTCTACAGGTAACTCATAAGCACTTCAGAAACCCTCCACCTTCCCCAGCTGTACCTGTGTAGATCTCTACTGGTAACTCATGAGCGCTTCAGAAACCCTCCACCTTCCCCAGCTCCACCTGTGTAGATCTCTACAGGTAACTCATGAGCGCTTCAGAAACCCTCCACCTTCCCCAGCTCCACCTGTGTAGATCTCTACAGGTAACTCATGAGCGCTTCAGAAACCCTCCACCTTCCCCAGCTCTACCTGTGTAGATAATGTACTGGTAACTCATGAGCGCTTCAGAAACCCTCCACCTTCCCCAGCTCCACCTGTGTAGATATCTACAGGTAACTCATGAGCGCTTCAGAAACCCTCCAACTTCCCCAGCTCTACCTGTGTAGATATCTACTGGTAACTCATGAGCGCTTCAGAAACCCTCCACCTTCACCAGCTCTACCTGTGTAGATCTCTACTGGTAACTCATGAACGCTTCAGAAACCCTAGACCTTCCCCAGCTCCACCTGTGTAGGTCTCTACTGGTAACTCATGAGCACTTCAGAAACCCTCCAACTTACCCAGCTCGACCTGTGTAGATCTCTACTGGTAACTCATGAGCGCTTCAGAAACCCTCCACCTTCCCCAGCTCTACCTGTGTAGATCTCTATTGGTAACTCATGAGCGCTTCAGAAACCCTAGACCTTCCCCAGCTCGAACCTGTGTAGATCTCTACTGGTAACTCATGAGCGCTTCAGAAACCCACCACCTTCCCCAGCTGTACCTGTGTAGATCTCTACAGGTAACTCATGATGAGCAGCTTCAGAAACCCTAGACCTTCCCCAGCTCCACCTGTGTAGATCTCTACTGGGTAACTCATGAGCGCTTCAGAAACCCTCCAACTTCCCCAGCTCTACCTGTGTAGATATCTACTGGTAACTCATGAGCGCTTCAGAAACCCTCCACCTTCCCCAGCTCCACCTGTGTAGATCTCTACTGGTAACTCATGAGCGCTTCAGAAACCCTCCACCTTCCCCAGCTCCACCTGTGTAGATCTCTACTGGTAACTCATGAGCACTTCAGAAACCCTCCACCTTCCCCAGCTGTACCTGTGTAGATCTCTACTGGTAACTCATGAGCGCTTCAGAAACCCTAGACCTTCCCCAGCTTGACCTGTGTAGATCTCTACTGGTAACTCATGAGCGCTTCAGAAACCCTCCACCTTCCCCAGCTGTACCTGTGTAGATCTCTACAGGTAACTCATGATGAGCGCTTCAGAAACCCTAGATCTTCCCCAGCACCACCTGTTTAGATCTCTACTGGTAACTCATGAGCGCTTCAGAAACCCTCCACCTTCCCCAGCTCCACCTGTGTAGATCTCTACTGGTAACTCATGAGCGCTTCAGAAACCCTCCACCTTCCCCAGCTCTACCTGTGTAGATCTCTACTGGTAACTCATGAGCACTTCAGAAACCCTCCACCTTCCCCAGCTCCACCTGTGTAGATCTCTACTGGTAACTCATGAGTGCTTCAGAAACCCTCCACCTTCCCCAGCTCCACCTGTGTAGATCTCTACTGGTAACTCATGAGCACTTCAGAAACCCTCCACCTTCCCCAGCTGTACCTGTGTAGATCTCTACTGGTAACTCAAGAGCGCTTTAGAAACCCTAGACCTTTCCCAGCTTGACCTGTGTAGATCTCTACTGGTAACTCATGAGCGCTTCAGAAACCCTCCACCTTCCCCAGCTGTACCTGTATAGATCTCTATAGGTAACTCATGAGCACTTCAGAAACCCTAGACCTTCCCCAGCTCTACCTGTGTAGATCTCTACTGGTAACTCATGAGCGCTTCAGAAACCCTCCACCTTCCCCAGCTGTACCTGTGTAGATCTCTACTGGTAACTCATGAGCACTTCAGAAACCCTAGATCTTCCCCAGCTCTGACCGGTGTAGATCTCTACTGGTAACTCATGAGCACATCAGAAACCCTAGACCTTCTCCAGCTCGACCTGTGTAGATCTCTACTGGTAACTCATGAGCACTTCAGAAACCCTCCACCTTCCCCAGCTCGAACCTGTGTAGATCTCTACTGGTAACTCATGAGCACTTCAGAAACCCTCCAACCTCCCCAGCTCTACCTGTGTAAATATCTACTGGTAACTCATGAGCGCTTCAGAAACCCTCCACCTTCCACAGCTGTACCTGTGTAGATCTCTACTGGTAACTCATGAGCGCTTCAGAAACCCTCCACCTTCCCCAGCTGTACCTGTGTAGATCTCTACTGGTAACTCATGAGCGCTTCAGAAACCCTCCACCTTCCCCAGCTCGACCTGTGTAGATCTCTACTGGTAACTCATGAGCGCTTCAGAAACCCTCCACCTTCCCCAGCTTGACCTGTGTAGATCTCTACTGGTAACTCATGAGCACTTCAGAAACCCTCCAACTTCCCCAGCTCTACCTGTGTAGATATCTACTGGTAACTCATGAGCGCTTCAGAAACCCTCCACCTTCCACAGCTGTACCTGTGTAGATCTCTACTGGTAACTCATGAGCGCTTCAGAAACCCTCCACCTTCCACAGCTGTACCTGTGTAGATCTCTACTGGTAACTCATGAGCGCTTCAGAAACCCTCCACCTTCCCCAGCTCCACCTGTGTAGATCTCTACTGGTAACTCATGAGCACTTCAGAAACCCTCCACCTTCCCCAGCTCTACCTGTGTAGATCTCTACTGGTAACTCATGAGCGCTTCAGAAACCCTCCACCTTCCCCAGCTTGACCTGTGTAGATCTCTACTGGTAACTCATGAGCGCTTCAGAAACCCTCCACCTTCCCCAGCTGTACCTGTGTAGATATCTACTGGTAACTCATGAGCACTTCAGAAACCCTCCAACTTCCCCAGCTCTACCTGTGTAGATATCTACTGGTAACTCATGAGCGCTTCAGAAACCCTCCACCTTCCCCAGCTCCACCTGTGTAGATCTCTACTGGTAACTCAAGAGCGCTTCAGAAACCCTCCACCTTCCCCAGCTCTACCTGTGTAGATATCTACTGGTAACTCATGAGCGCTTCAGAAACCCTCCACCTTCCCCAGCTCTACCTGTGTAGATCTCTACTGGTAACTCATGAGCGCTTCAGAAACCCTCCAACTTCCCCAGCTCTACCTGTGTAGATATCTACTGGTAACTCATGAGCACTTCAGAAACCCTCCACCTTCCCCAGCTCTACCTGTGTAGATCTCTACTGGTAACTCATGAGCGCTTCAGAAACCCTCCAACTTCCCCAGCTCTACCTGTGTAGATATCTACTGGTAACTCATGAGCGCTTCAGAAACCCAACAACTTCCCCAGCTCTACCTGTGTAGATATCTACTGGTAACTCATGAGCACTTCAGAAACCCTCCACCTTCCCCAGCTCTACCTGTGTAGATCTCTACTGGTAACTCATGAGCGCTTCAGAAACCCTCCAACTTCCCCAGCTCTACCTGTGTAGATATCTACTGGTAACTCATGAGCGCTTCAGAAACCCTCCACCTTCCCCAGCTCCACCTGTGTAGATCTCTACTGGTAACTCATGAGCGCTTCAGAAACCCTCCACCTTCCCCAGCTCTACCTGTGTAGATCTCTACTGGTAACTCATGAGCACTTCAGAAACCCTCCACCTTCCCCAGCTCCACCTGTGTAGATCTCTACTGGTAACTCATGAGCGCTTCAGAAACCCTCCACCTTCCCCAGCTCCACCTGTGTAGATCTCTACTGGTAACTCATGAGCGCTTCAGAAACCCTCCACCTTCCCCAGCTCCACCTGTATAGATCTGCTAGGGGTGATCTCGTGCAGCCTGCAGCATGTACAGCAGCGTATCATCTATGCAAATCCTGTACCTGCTCTAAAGCAGCAGCAGCAATAACCAACAGCAGCATTCAACATAATAAATTATATATACAATATAACATATACACAATGAACTAAATTAACAATAGAAAACTATGTACAAGTGTGTTATGTAGAAATGCAATCGAACTCTGTGGAGTGACGCTCAGAGTGATCAAGTATTCCAATGTATATAAAGAAAGGTTTTATTCGAATTCCTCTGTCCTCCTTTCCTTCCTCGCTTTCCTAGCGTCCTACAGGGGGTGGAGCTGAGACGCAAGGAAAGGAAGCAAGGAAAGGAAACGAGAATGCACAAATAAGAAATGAGAAGCACCCCGACACTCTCAGTACCAAGTGCGCACGACCCATCTACAGCTAGCCCCGAGGGGAAAAATACATTGCATCCACACATACAACGAGCGCCAGAACATCATTACTGATATTATAGTAACAGACTTTGTTGAATTCTGTCATGTACTATCCAACAAAGTCTGTTACAATAATAATAATAAAGATTTTGAGGACAGTTACACTGTATTGAGGCAGTTGAGAAATAGTAATATTTTTAGTTTTCAACAATAGGCCACTATCAATGTATCAATGTTGAACCTTGCTCTTATGTTTCTAATTTCTCAGTTTTGTCATAATTTTAGCAAATAATTTATTTTATATGTTTTGAGACAGTTTTAAGACTTGTATAAAAAAAGTGTTAACCCTAAAACCGTATTCTGGACAAATGTGGGCAAAATAGTTTTTATTTATTTTTTAAAAATACTTCCCTTGATCTGAGTGGTACAAGACTTGGCTACTTTTCCTAAGTTCGCCTCCTGAACACACACATTTTTTGACTCAATTCTACAATGTTATGTGGGTGAAGAAAAAACCTCCTTATTCTGGTATTTGGGTCAAAAATGGGCACCCATAGAAATGAATGGGAAAAACTGTAATTTAGAGCATTCTAAAATAAGCCAAAATAAGACACCAGGTGACAGCAAAGTCACTTTATCTTTAGGTTTTAGCTCTAAGAAGTTATTGGAATGATATTTTAATGTAGTTAAAAATTTTAAAAAATAAAACATAGTAATAATTTACAAAATATGGTACTTTTTGAAGTAAATAAATTCAAAAATACCCCCAAAATAAAAAAAAACACCATAAATGGATAGATAGGATCACACCTGAGTGCCCACATTTGTCCACAATTACAGGATTAAGGGCTATAAAGTGAATACAGTTTGAGGGCTACATAGGCATCTATTTTTTATTAAGTATTAATTTTGTAGTAATACATAACCTCAGTGTATTCATTTATAATGCATCATTATTGTGTGAAATTTGTGTCAATAATCATCAAGCACAGGTGACTCCGCATCGTGGGAGGGGCCCAACTTTAAAATAGTTTTCACGGGATGAATTTAGCTTGTTTAAGCTTTCAGTTGAGACCTAATTAAGGGTGATAACTAAAACGGCAAAAAAACAAATAAAAAAAACTACAGGACAGTTAACAGACTAAGAGCCAATGAAAACATGTGGTGAGCTGAGATCTGGTGGAAGTTCTTTCATAAACCGTGACATAAAGCTTGCACTAGAGGCAAACACACACACCGCGCTTCAATACCTGTGAGATGTGGTCAGATCAAGCTGCAGGAGTAGATCCACACGATCCAGACTGACACTAGATCTCAGGAACGCCTGCCCATTAACACACTGTGCAACCAACCAGATGATGCTCATCATCACACACTGATATCTGTGGCTCCCCCTGCTGGATCCTCATGAAGGTTCATTACCATCAAACCAGGAGACATGCAGCACAGACCAGTGAAGCCACAACTGCCCTCAGTAAAGAACACGCCGATATCAGTGAGTGTCGATGGAAGCTGCATGTGTCCTTCAGGAGATTCAGTTTTGGGAAATGTTCAACAAAGAACAGCAAAAGCTAGAGTTCCACTAATGGTAATGATCTCAGAGGTGGGATTTACATCATCACTGGGAGCTCCCACTTTTAGAAGTGTATGTTCGCTGAAGACATTCAGTTGTGGCTTGTTTACTGTTCACAACAAGACTGATAACTCTGTCTATACAGATCTGTTTATTCAAAGCAAGCTGCAGTGTAGAACAATAAAACACAAAAAACTATAATAACTAACAAAATCATTCTTTTTTATTATAAGCGCTGCAGTTTTGTTGTCAGTCACTTTGAATGCTCAAGCTCTTTATAGCAGGATGGATTCTGATTGGCTGTCAATGTTTTTATACAGACACACACACACACACACCCCCCACACACACATATATATACACACACAGTTACTCACAGACACTCGCACACTTACTCACTCCCTCACTCACACTACGTACACACACACACACACACACACACACACACAGGTGGAAATCACCAGTAATACTGAACACAGAAATAAAAACTGGCTGCTCACACACCTGCTTGCTCTTTCAGAGAGCAGAAACAGTTTGCAGACCAGCACAACTGGTGTGTGTGCTAAAGTGATGAGATGCTCCGCATACACACACACACACAGCTGTATAAATGAGACGAGAGCTCGAGACGACAGCGGCGCTGATCGCGGGCGCGTGCTGCAGTATTTAGACACATCGCACACACAGACACACACACACACACACACACACACACGGGCGCGCGGGCTGCAGCAGTCTTACCTTAGTGGTCACTATACACAGGCAGTCCATGTCAGGACTGAAGGGCGACAGACGCGCTGAATCCCCCCACCCTCCCCTGTCTCTCCCTCCGCCTGTCGAGCCTCCTCTCTCTCTCTTTCTCTCCCTCTCTTTCGGCTTGCGCGGGAAAGACAAACGGGTGGGGGGGACGCGAACAACAGAGCGACGCGAGCGTGAAAACATGAGCGGAAACACGGAGAGAGGCGGTGGGTGACTACTGTTGCCATAGCAGCGAACTGTTGTTGCTCTGGCAACTGTAGAGCAGTTGCCATGGAGACTGAGAGAGGCTGTATGACACGCAGGGTCAAAGTTGAAACCCTAAAGACTCGAACAACTGAGGGATCTTTCATCTACAGTCAAACATCCAAAGCGCGAAAGTACAGGCAGCTGATCGTGAGTTCAGATAACAAGAAAATACTTCATTTCCTCTACATCAGAATTTCACGTTTTAAGTCTTCATGAAAGAGAAGTTGTGCTGGTCATTTCTACCCTTTTGTGATGTGCAGTACATCTGAGTAAAACACTTCTGGAACAAGATTGAACAAATGTAGGTTATTGTTATTATAATTATTGTTACAATTAACGTTACCATTATAGTTAGTTTATTTGTGGTTAGTTATTATATTTATCATATTTATAGTTAATGTTATGGTTACAGTTATGCGACTTAAAAGGATTATTCAATGATGGCATAATGTAATTTTAATAAAACTTGTCTGTCTATATAGTAGAAAGGCAAAAAATGAGTTAAATTGGTGGACATGGCTAGAGAACATCTCAGATTACATATGTAACCCTGGTTCCTTGAAGAGGGAACTCAAACTGGACGAGACACTGTGGGAATGCCCCTGTGTGTTACGTTGTGAAGCAAGTGCGAAATCAGACCAATGGCGCGATGGAACATCATAGGGTGGTGACGTCGTCGAAGCCGCCAAACCGCGCTAGCTTCTGATAGGCTCACTCACAGGCATGCAGGGAGTATGGCAGGGCGATGCAGCATCTCCTTTCCTCTTCAGTGAGCCAGCGTTACACATATAACCTGAGACATTCCTTTAGAGGGTGGGAACCCTATACCCACGCTGCTGTATGTGTGAATCACACTAGCACACTAGGGCAAGAGACAATGTCCGAGTATAGTGAGCAGGGCCGGTTCTATCCCGTTGGTTGCCCTAGGCGAGATTGATTTTAGAGCCCCCCCCCCCCCCCAATATAAAATTATTTTATTTTTGGTACATTTAAGCATAATTTTTTTTCGACTTATTTGTTGGCCAGTTGTGGTCTATGCAATATCAAATATTACTTTTTATTGCAACTTTTTGAACAAATATTGCAACTTTTATAATGATTTAATTCAGTTACTAACTCTGTGAGAATTTGTGAGAAGTAACTGTAACTAATTATTTTTTTAAGTAATATGCCCAAAACTGATGATGAATATTTATTTAACTAAACAAAAATGCTCTTATAATCACTCCAAAACTTCAACAAGTTGAACAACAAGTTGAAGGATCTGTAATTAATTGTTCATACAAATGCTACAAATAATGTTCAAGGATTTTTCTATCATCCTACATAGCTGCATTGTTTTATCTGTGTAATGTAATGAAACTTGTTGTAGATAAATTACAAGTATCACCTGGCTGCTACAACTAAGGGGGTTTTGGAGTCCCAAATGTTGTGCATTTTAATGTTTAATTCATTTTTAAATCAAATTTAAATGTTAAATTAATCAATCTGGTGCAATTCAGTGTGCAAATTGAACAAAGAAAAATTCAAACCTCTTTTAGTTACAGTGTCAGTCTACATTACACTTCAACATAATAGGCTATATTGTAAAACAAATGCAATGAAAAATAAAAGAAACTTTTATAATTAGTTTTGTACAAATTTCTATACTTGTAAGTAAGCTATAGACTTGGAAGCAACTCAACGCCGGCAATTAAGCAAAACAAAATGAATGGGCTGCCGATGTACGAGTTTTATGGGCCGTTAAGACAAAAAATAAATAAATAAAAGTAGGCTATGAGATGTCTCAGCCCAAAAAGCACGTCGGTCACCGAGAATCTCAAGTAGGCTGCTACACCAAATACATTTATTGCGTTTGACACTTTAATGGCTGAGATGAGAAAGGCTTACCTTTATACTGGACTTTCTTTTTATTTTGTTGCTCTCTCTGTGTTCGTCCCTGTGGACCAGAGGGTTTATTTATACCGCTTCATTTCCGATCAACGTGACAACAGCTGAGCACTTGCCCAACGTAACACAACCCCCCGGAAAAGATCGACAATAATCATCAATTCAATCTAATAATCAGTAATTAAGTAATTAAACGTGTGACTGAGGGGCGCCTTAGGATGACCATGTTTAATAAACATTTTTCTTTTTTTTTCATTCTAACTCTGTGATTTCTCGATTAATGGGAAGTAGCAGAGAATGTGAAGTAGGTCAAGGGCGACGTTAGAGCGCGCGCCCGCGGCGCCCCCAACACATTTGGCGCCCTAGGCAACCGCCTAGTTCGCCTATAGCAATCGCCGGCCCTGATAGTGAGTATATAAAGTATATACGCCCTTTATTGCATGTGTACAGTGATGGTCCAGAGGTAGAATTTTTGCCTAGCCTGTTGGGACTTGGGAGGTTCGAGGTTCTAATCCGCACTTGTATCGTTTTTTTTTCTCCCCTCATCAAAACCAATAATGTTTATCAGTGGCTGAATTGATATAATGTTTATCAGTGGTTGTATATGTTTTTTATGAGGGTAAAAAATATACGAGGGCGGATTAGAACCCATGAGAAACAGGGACACATTTGTGCGCATTTTGATTTGTGTTTTCACTGGAACGAAATCTCCGCAACGGATTGCAGCGCGTTTCCGAGAGAAGACAACACATGTCAGTGCTAGATCGCCTGTTATTTAACAAACAAATGAAACAAATGCTGTTAACTGGTGTTGTTTTATTTGTATTGGTACATCTGTGCCGCGAGATGTTTCAAAAGTGGTGGGGACAAAATCGACCCTGGCAAAAAGTGGTGCCACAGAAATAATTGTCACAGAGACACGAAAGATTTCTCTTTATGAAGCTGAAATTCTCTTCTTTTAAATTAAGTAATTTATATAAAACAACAACTATTCTCAGTTGATGTACTCTGTATGAAAAGAGAGAGATGTCAGTCTTTTTCCTTTCACCTAAATATAGCCAGAGGTTGCTTCTCCCGAGATATTGCACAGGACCTGGCAGGTGAAGGCTGAGAAAGGCCCGTCTCAAACCCCTCTGCCAGATCCATCTGCGAACCCCACGCCTGAAGTCGCCGCTGTGCCTCAGCAGCAGCAAAACCGCTCAAGGGCTGACCCAAACAAGCCACACACAGCTCGAGTGCATCCCCACCTGTGAGAAATCAAGGGCAGGTAAATTAACACAAGAGGAGAGCACTCAACTCAATTACCAAAATAAGAGGTATATAAGAGGGTTCGGGCAAACACTCTGAGATCGGAGGCTCCCTCCGGACAGCACGCCAAATGCTATACATATTTATATAAGTGTCGCGCTTGTGATGTTGAAACACAACGTAACGCAGGGGCCTTCCCATAGCATCTCGACCAGCTCGAGTTCACTTGAAAGGGAAACAGAGAGAGGGTAGTCTCACATAGCCAGACCTTCAGACTGACGGCTGAAGGTCTGGAATTCATAGCAGCTTTCTTTGGCCAAGGCCTACCCATAAGGCCGTTTGACCGACATGTCAAACAACCAATTACAGTTCGTTTCGTTCAGCGTCACGTTTCGGGGCGTGGAAACGTCCCCCACAACAACAGACCGGCGTGCAACAAGTCAGTCAGCATAAAAAAAATCAAAATCAAAGAAGAAAACAAGCAGCAAGTCATTGATCTGTTGGTGCACGTATAACAGTGGCGTCTGCATTACCACATCTGATCAAAAGACACTACTGAATCGGCCAGCTGCGATGTCAGCGTCTGTTGTTTCATGTTTGCCTGCAAACGCGGCTGATATCCGCTTCTCAGTTAGGTACTTCACCTAATCTTCCAAAATAGATAGGAGGGGACACACAACTAGTAAAATTGGATCTGCTGGGAATCCTTCTAAATGCTGACAAAGGGTTCGGCCAGGCTTGGAAAATAATACTCTTCCCAAATCCCGTCGGCAAACATCTCTTTGTGTCTCCACTAAGTGCCTCAAACAAAACTCTTGGACATCTCTTAAAGAGTCTATCCCGTGAACCTCGCATACTTTTGAGAATCCTACGTTTAGCTGATCTTGATAAATGGTCATTGTCACTCATGTAAACACAACAGTTTTCTTCCGCAATCACACGCTTTATTTCCTGGCGGACCTAAAATAAACACGACACTCGCGGCCCCTGGAAATCCGATGACATTCAACCAATCAGATGACGACTTCGACATTCCTGAAGTGTTTCCAGTTAAATGTATCATATGCATCAGACGTTTAGCCAACGTTCTGTGGACGTGACGTCTGAGACTGAGAGAGCGCTGCAGCATTCTCTTCTGCCAAAAACTACAACTCCCACAATGCACTTCTGATTTTGGCGCTGCCCACTCTGTCCGTGGGGAAAATTCAGAAGTTTGATCAGTAGTTTTAACAAAAGCATTTTGCGTCATCTGTGCAGGCAATTCACATTGTTCATTTACACAGTCTACAAACAATACAGACTTCAGATGTGATTCACACACACACACACACACACACACTCACCAGTCCTGGTGAGAGCACTGGACCTCCGGTTTGATTCTCAAACACAGTCAGCTCATAAAACTCCTGAATGTCTGCGGGAGAAAAACACACTTGATATTAAACTCGCAATGAAATTAAGTTTTTAATGTAATATTGCAGTGTTTATTGTAAATGATTTATGGGTGCACATCATCATTATTGTGTTAATAATCTTAAATCAGATTAAGTTCTTCTTGGAGCATCTCTTCTCTGATGACGAGGGCGGGGCTTTAACCTGTCACTCACATGAGAGTCGGCCAATAGCAAACCACAAACATCCAATCAACTCTCCACAGACACAATCAAGCCCCGCCCACAAGTGTTCTTGTTCCAGAAACGTTTCACTCGGATATCTGGCACAAATAAGAGACAGCGAAGAAAAGACGAACGCAACTTCCATTTCAAGTTAATTCATCGTGTCCAGAGGATTATGGGCAGATTAATTTGACATCTTTTAGCATGTTGTTCTGATTAGTGTTGGAGTGTCTGCGCGTGTGAATTAACAGTGTCTCAGCCGCCAGCAGGGAATCCTGATGCTGATTGACAGCTCCATTCATCCTCAGGAACCAATCGCAAGCAGCTCATCTGCCAGGACCCGCCCCCAGATCTGTCTAATCTGATGATGTCATGCGTGTAAATCTCTCAATGACAGATTACACAGTAAATATAGAGAGTTCACAGTGGAACTCATGGCTGATTAGCTGTGTGTGTGTGTGTGTGTGTGAGAGAGAGAGAGAGAGTGTGTGTGTGTGTGTGTGTGTGTGAGAGAGAGAGAAAGTGAGAGAGTTAGTGTGTTTGTGTATGTTCATTGTGAGAGTGAGAGAGTGTGAGTGTGTGTAAGTGAGTGTATGAGTAAGTAAGTGAGTGGAGTGAGTGTGAGTGCGCGCGCGCAGAGAGAGAGAGAGAGAGAGTGTGTGTAAGTGTGAGAGTGTGTGTGTGTGTGTGTGTGTGTGTGTGTTTGACTCACCCAGCAGAGCTTGAAACAGGTCACTCTGAAAGATGGTCAAAAGTTTCTCGACGCGACTCCTGAATCCTTCATCACCTGCTGATTGACAGGCTTCCATGGCCTGCAGCGCTCGCTCCGTATCGTAACACACACACACATTAAACACAGACGCATGTAAGAGTGTGTAACTGTGATAGTGATCACGCCAACAGCAAATACACACATGACGACACGATCATCATTCACAGCAGAAGTGTCTCACCTTCTCGTTTGAGAGGCATGTCAGCGTGTCGCTCCTCTGATGTGTGTGTCGCTCCTCTGAAGTGTGTGTGTGTGTGTCTCTCCAGCTGTCGTTTGATCCTCTGAACTTAAACCTCTTTAGGGCTTTGAGCCGCTGCCCCGCGGCCTGCTGGGAGATGGAGTTCAGTGAAGCACACACCCGAATGAGATGAAACTACACGATTCCTCAGATCAAGTGTTGTTCTCGTTGGTCTAACTAGTCTTCTGTTCCCATCAGCCCCCTCACACACTCAGACGCCCACCACCCTCACAAAACTAATAAAAATAATCAAAATAGTTGCGTTTGTTGTTTTTACTCATTTAACATTTTATTCAAATAAATAAGCTACACAATTTTAAGTCGGCCTACCAGTGACATTTTTAATACCACACCAAAACTACTATATAACTAAAGACTTTACTATAAAGTTGAAATGTTTAAAAAAAAAAACTTAACAAAAGAGAATAAAGAACAAATAAACATTTACTTTATGCATGTTTGTAGCATCTGACTGGCAACAATAGCAACTGACTGGCTACTAATGTTAAACTCAAACAGCGTTGGCAAGTTTATGTTCTTGATCAAATCAAAAATAACGTCATAAAACATATATACATGAAAAATACATTTACAACATTAGTAATTATAGAAAATTCATGTTTGTACACGGTTGTCATAGACTGGCATTTGATAAAACTAAAACATGACGTCTGAAATTAAACATGCAAATACATTTAAAATGATGAAGTCTTAGCCTACTTACAGATTGTGACCCAACAACTGCTGCCTCTGGTTTTAAAGTTGGAACTGCTTCATGTTTTAGTAACAGTTTCTTGTTGAATCCGATGTTGAACTCGCTAGATTATGATCGTTATTTTCAGGAACATAATCAAACATAAATTGTATCCATTGTTGAGAAAAGAATAGCATCCATGGGAAGCCCGAACACAGAAGACCTGACAGCTGCGTGAACAACACACTCGACGAGCTGCTGAAATAAACACAGTCTCATCCCAATTCGTCATATAACTGACGTCTTGGGACGTCTTATGCGCATGCACTGTTTTGCATATTCTGAGGGAGGGGTTGATGTAAATGTGGAGGTTAGTGACATATCATAACCCAGCTGTAGTCCCAATCCAGTCGTTTTTGTAGGCAATTATACTTCCTGATTTTTAAAAGATGATATCTCTGCTTACACTAAACTTTCAGTGCTGCAACTTTGCAGATACTGTTCATGCACCAACAGCAACATTACACACTATTTAAAATGAAAAAAAAGTGAAATCACAGTCAACCCCCCCTTTAACCCTAACCCTAACCGCTGGAGAAGAAGGTCAATATTTTCTGTTGCAACATCGAGATCTTCGGCTTTGCTGCTTTGGCTAAATGAAGCATAGACGAGACTACATGATGATCCGAGATGTCGTCGCTCTGCTACAGAATTTTAATGGCTTCAACATCTATCCCGTGTGATAACATTAGATCTAGAGTATGATGACGACAGTGAGTGTGTCCTGACACGTGTTGTCTAACTCCAATAGAGTTAAGGATATCTAACTTTTACATTTATTAATTTAGCTGACGCTTTTATCTAAAGCGACTTACGATTGCTATATATGTCAGAGGTCGCACGCCTCTGGAGACACTAGGGGTTAAGTGTCTTGCTCAGGGACACATTGGTGTCTCACAGTGGATTTGAACCCGGGTCTCTCACACCAAAGGCATGTGTCTTATCCACTGTGCCAACACCTCCCCTAAATGCCAATCCCAATGCATCTTTTCGTTATCTACATGTATACTGAAATCACCAACAATTAGTACTTTATCTGCAGCCAGGACTAACTCTGATAGAAAGTCAGCAAATTCTTCTCTAAAGTCTGTATGGTGTCCTGTATACAGTAGCAGCACAAATCTCAATGTGATTTATCATTTACACTAGATAGTTACCAGTGTTAGGGAAAGTAACTTTTAAAAGTAATACAATATTGCGTGACACACCAAAAGTGAAATAAGCTTCTGGCTGAAGCTGCTGATCTGGATAACGGAAGAATAGGATACAGAGAACGCTAACTTCACCAATAAAAACAAAGAAAATCTTTAGTCATTTTTGCTTATGGTTTACCTCAATCATCGAAGGTCAGACGCAAGTACATTAGTCAAAGTGAGATTAAATGCATAAAATATGTTTTATTTAACATATTTAGTTATTGGAGGTTAGCATAGTATTCTAATTCTGCATTTCAATGATTCTATTTATTTTGAGGAAAATTAGTGAGAGTGAGATGATACTGAAGATATTACTGTAAGTTACAGCGACGCCTCGCTCTTTGCCTTTACCGAAGAGGCTCTGGTTTAAAACATTAATCTTGAAGTGTGGACTCATCTACGCAATTCTATTATTGAAGCACCCAATCATTTTACATGTCTAAAACACATATAGTGAATAAATTAGTCTTAATTAACTCACCTTCTTACATAAACCATGAGAAACCATAAGAAAAGCCTTTCATTTGGCGAGTCAAGCGCTCATCGGCTCGTGCGTGTCCGTGTGCGAGCGCTGACTGGAGAACTGCTGTAACCATTGACGACCGCTGACTGGGTGCTATTGCCTGATGCTGATGAACTGCTGATGTGCTATTGGCTGATGAACTACTGCCATTGGATCGCCGAAACATGTTCAATACCTGTAATTTGTTATACTTGTTTTTCAGCAAAAGACAACAGAAACATAAATTTTGCCCTCATTGTGAAACCGTCGGTAGACACACAGTTCTCAGCCTGTCGGACACACTGTTCTCAGGTCAGTGTGCGGTTGCACTAACTGCAGCGCTGAAGGAGTTGGCGGGAAACTTTACAGACGGTTTAGTCTGATTTGGTGACCTGCTTCATCCAGTTCACTAAAGAGAACCAGTTCAAAAGATCCATTCGTCATTAGAAGAGGAGCCGCAACAATGGAGAATATATATATATATATATATACACACTACCGGTCAAAAGTTTTAGATCAGTAAGATGTTTTATGTTTTTAAATGAAGTCTCTTCTGCTCACCAAGGCTGCTTTATTTGATGAAAAAAATGACACAGCAATATTGTGAAATATTATGACAATTTAAAATGACTGTTTTCTTTTTTAATATATTTTAAAATGTAATCTGAAAGCTGAATTTTCAACATCATTACTGTTGCTCATTACACATCAGTTTTCAGTGTCACATGATCCTTCAGAAATCATTCTAATATGCTGATTTTATGCTCAAAAAACATCAATGATTATTTTCAATGTTGAAAACAGTCGTGTACCATTTTTCCCCCAAAATTCTAAGATCAATAGAAAGTTCAAAAGAACAGCATTTATTTAAAATAGAATCTTTTCTAACATTATAAATGTCTTTACGGTCACTTTTGATCAATTTAACGCATCCTTGATGAATAAAAGTATTTTCTAATTCCTTTCCCCCAAAAATAAAAAATAAATTCTTACTGACCCCAAACTTTTGAATGGTAGTGATTAATGTTACAAAAGCTTTCCATTTCAGATCAATTCTGTTCTTTTGAACTTTCTATTCATTAAAGAATCCCGAAATAAAAATGTAAAAAACTGTTCAACTGTTCTTGAGCATCATCTTATAATAATTTCTGAAGGGTCACGTGACACTGAAGACTGGAGTAAATTCAGCTTTGATCACAGGAATAAATTACACTTCACGATATAGTCACGTAGAAAACGTTTTAAACTGTAATAATATTTTACAATATCACTGTTTTTTTTTTTTTTTTTTTTTTTTTTTAATAATTGCAGCCTTGGTGAGCAGAAGAGACTTCTTTTAAAAACATTTAAAAAATCTTACCGATCTAAAACTTTAGTGTATATATGTTGAACACTGAAGCAGGAAAACCTGTTCTAGCTGAGCCTGAAATCTAGACCTCCAACAAATCACAGGCTTTTGAAGTTAAATATAGCGTCTCCGGTTTAATATAGCGATTCCAAATTTAAAACATCTTGAAATTATCATTTTGACTTTTCTTACACCATTTGACCTTAAATTTGATCAAACTAAACGCAAGACTTGTTACAAACCCTGCAGACGGAGGAAATCAAGCACAATCAAACCCATAACAGAAACACATCAGATTTATTTAAACACGTGGAAGCAACTCAGATCAGAGCGGTGTGCGTCAGTGTAACAGGGAAACGGTGTGTGTCGTCAGAGCGGAGAGTCACACGTGAGACACACTAACGCTCATGGTCAAAGAGTCTCAGTTCTGACACGTATAACAGTTAAAAACAGAGCAAACAGGAAGTAGTCCAGCTGTAGGGCACAGGAAGAACAAACCTCAGCACAACGCTACCAAACAGCAAAAACTGTGTGTCGGTTTCAGTCAGAAGATCCAGTGACAATTCCATCGCTCTTCCTAAAACTCACTTCCTGTTAGAGGCGGGGCCTTTATGGAACAGGTAAATCGACCTCTGAAACCCTGGGAATCAAAGCAGAATAACAACATCACATTGATGATCAGCTGATCACAATCCGTCACAGAACTCATTTTTAACAAAGTCTGATTCATCAGAAAATTCAGTCAGTAAATGTGTGTGTGTGTGTGTGTGTATGTCTATCAAATGTGCCTGTACGTCAGCTCATAGCCAATCGGGTCAATGATACCAGATGACGTATGCAGAGCGACAGAAAATCAGACGAGGAAGACGACGATGGGTCTTAAGGGTTTATGTATACACAACGGCTGTATCAAAAGGTAAAATTTGGTTCATGGTGTCCAGGATGCCTAGCAGCGTGAATAAGATGGTGGTCAGGGGGTGGTGATGGTGGTGTTGGCGCAGTGGATAAGACACATGCCTTTGGTGTGAGAGACCCGGGTTTGAATCCACTGTGAGACACCAATGTGTCCCTGAGCAAGACACTTAACCCCTAGTGTCTCCAGAGGCGTGTGACCTCTGACATATATAGCAATCGTAAGTCGCTTTGGATAAAAGTGTCAGCTAAATGAATAAATGTAAATGTAAAATTGAGCCTTGGCAAGGCAACATGGGAAACCCAGGCTGAACCTGATATTTATCCAAAACAATGTATTATGAATATTTCATGTCTTTTATAAATAATAATAATTTGTTACATTTAAATAGCGCTTTTTCTGGGACCTCTAAGCGCTTTACATGGATGAGGGGAAGAGGGTCTTTTCAAACAGAGCTACGTACAGCTGCAATGAAGTGAGAGAAATTACTGACTCCCAATTGAAATATTGTGTGATACTGATATTTTCCGGTTCATCTCTGTGAAGCATCTGTATTGAATGAAGTGCTGTAGAAATGAAAGTGACTTGGGTGGATGGGTGGGTGGATGAGCGGATGGATGGATGGGTGGGTGGGTGGGTGGATGAACAGGTGGATGAGCGGATGGATGGATGGGTGGGTGGGTGGATGAACAGGTGGATGAGCGGATGGGTCGGTGGATGAGCGGATGGATGGATGGGTGGATGAACAGGTGGATGAGCGGATGGGTCGGTGGATGAGCGGATGGATGGATGGGTGGGTGGATGAACAGGTGGATGAGCGGATGGATGGATGGGTGGGTGGGTGGATGAACAGGTGGATGAGCGGATGGGTTCGGTGGATGAGCGGATGGATGGATGAGCGGATGGGTGGGTGGATGAGCGGATGGGTGGATGGATGGGCGGATGGATGGATGAGCGAATGGATGGGTGGGTGGATGAACAGGTGGATGAGCGGATGGGTCGGTGGATGAGCGGATGGATGGATGAGCGGATGGGTGGGTGGATGAGCGGATGGGTGGATGGATGGATGAGCGGATGGGTAGGTGGATGAGCGGATGGGTGGATGGATGGATGAGCGAATGGATGGATGGGCGGATAAGCGGATGAGCGGGTGGATGAGAGGATTGATGGATTGGTGGATGAGCGGATGGATGGTGGATGGGTGGATGAGCGGATGGGTGGATGGATGGGTGGATGAGTGGATGGGTGGATGAGCGGATGGATGGGTGGGTGGATGAGCGGATGGAAGGGTGGGTGGATGGATGAGCGGATGGATGGATGAGCGGATGGATGGGTGGGTGGATGGATGTGTGGGTGGATGAGCGGGTGGGTGGATGAGTGGATGGATGGGTGGATGAGCGGATGGATGGGTGGATGGATGGGTGGATGAGCGGATGGATGGGTGGAGAGGCAGACAGATAGAGGGATGATGTACCTTTAGCACATGTGCGTGGTGAGCCGAATTAGCTCGTAGCTGCTGAAGCCGATCTCAGCGGTGAGGAAGGAGCTGAACTGGTCAGGCTTGAGTCTGATGCTGTTGTAGTTCTTGTAGGTCTCCTCCTGAAACACACACACATCAAACATCACACACACACACACATCACACACCAATAATCATACACAATATAATGAAGCTTCAGTCTATATACTAAAGCATAGATGTGACCGCTTTGGTTACATCTATGAAACGAGCCGCCACACAGAGAGTGTGAGTGTGAGTGTGTGTGTGTGTGTGTGTGTGTGTGTGTACCGTCAGTCTCTTGCGGCGGCTGTAGCTGCTCCAGGGCTGGGGTTCGAGGATCAGGACTCCTCCAGGTAACAGGTGTCTGTAGATGCGATGGAACAGTCTCTTGAGCCCAGCGTCTCCGGAGTTTCAGATGGACCCACTTGGTCAAACTCAGACACAGGATGACATCATACTCGGCACACTGTGACATCACTGACGCATCACTGTCCGGCACGTAGTTGCCCTGAACACACACGAACACTGCATGAGATCAGTCTGGGCATTGGCCCCAACGCACACAACACACTAAATCCACCAACACACACACACACACACACACACACAGACTGTATGGATCATAACAGTAAAGGTAAGTCACACGCGCACCTGCAGGAAGGACAGGTTGCAGGGGAACGGGCCGGGGCAGTGAGCCATGATGGGAAGCGTGGCGATGGGTCCCCTGCAGCGAGTGAAGGACACGGGGAACCTGGGTAATGCTGAGGTCCGGTCCAGCTGGAGGCCCATGAGCGGCGCCAACTCTCGACCTCTGACCCGCCCGACTGCTTCCTGTCCTGTAACTCAGACAGGAAATGGCGTAGGTTCTGGCGGGCCGTGTGCACCAGTGCCCCGTCCAGGTCCAGGCCCAGGATGTGGGCAGGGCTCCAGTGCCACGCAATGGCCAGGGTCACGTGACCCGTGTTGCAGCCCACGTCCAGGACCCTTTTCCCGCGGAACCACTCCGGCTTAAAGAAGGCCAGGCGTGGGTCGGCGATCAGCGACGGCGTGCGGTAACCGTAGTAACGGCTGTAGGTTCCATACTGGAACTGGCGCTGAGGCTTGCGCTGCTGCTGGGTTAGCGCCGCCCCAGGAGGAGGGGCTCTGCTGCCTCCACCCACAACAGGAGTGTGGAAGGTCTGCACGACTGGACGTTTAGTAGGCGGAGTCGGCGTGATTGACAGGCGGTCAGAATGGCTGGTGGTTCGTCTGCGCTTCTTGTGTTTAGACTGGGTGGAGCTAGTCGAGGAGGGGTGGGACCGTCGCCGTGGCAATATGGGCGGCACCACTTCGTCACGGCAGTTGATTGATGTGTTGAGCTCATACGGGCGCGGCGACTCCTCCACAGGTTTCAGCGCCACGGCGACCGCAGCCTCCACGACAGGGAGCGTCGACCCCTCAATGACATCTGGCCTCTCCGCATCAGAGGGGTCAGCGGCGACCCCCGGGTGGTGCCGGTTGCGGTGTCGGCGCCGGCTCTTCATGGGCGATACCAGCACGCCAGCGGCCGCGTCCGTGCAGCTCAGGTCCAGCGGGTCCGTGATGTCTTTCGGGATCAGGATCTCTACCGGCTCGCGGCTTCTGGAGGGAAGAGGCGATGATTTGGGCGTCTCGGCGTTAAGCGCCTTGCTGACGTCCTCGTCCAAAAGACTGTTGAGGTTCAGCGGATCGAAGATGTTCCCGCCCATTAGGAAGTTAGAGGGTAGCACCGGGTCGCTTCGGAGTTAGCACGGCGCCTGCGTTTCCCAAGACTCGGATGCTTAAACCCCACGTTCATGCTAAAGCGGCGCTTGCTGAGCTTCTGTGGCGCTGACGTCTCGCCCAGGGTCTGCAAGCTGCTCTTCATCTGGAAGGGTCTGTCGTGCTTGACCCCATCCTGAGGGGTCACGTGATTAGCGGCGAGTTCGGTTAGTACCATGTTAGCGGTCACCTGCTCCTGGACAGATGTTAGCAGCGGAGACGGAGCGTGACAACCTGCCCCGCTGGCGGCCGGAAGCTCACTCTGCACGGACATCATGCTCCACATCCATCAGCCTAGGAAAACACAGGTCAAAACACATTAGCTTCAACCACAACAGTTCAAAACACATTAGCTTCCGCCACAGAATGAGAAAATTTAAAAGAACTACTGCGACTTTTTATGGCCCTTGCACACGAAAATGTCCGAAATTCTCGCACATTAAAAAATAAATACAACCTCACGTTGTGTCACTGCCTCTGACACTATCGTCCATCATAGAAAAATTCTTATAGAGTTTGATTTTCTGCATTTTGTTGGCATTTGTAGCCAGCATTTGAGGGCATTTTGACAATTCAGAGCCACTGAATGATGAATACAAAAACAAACATACATGTCAGAAATACCTTTAATCTCAATATTCTGGCTTTTTTCTCACAACTGCCATATAAATGTAGAACTATGAGAACAAAAGTCAGAATTATAACACAAAATGCAGTTTTACTTTTTACATGGCAAAAATAAGCTTACTGCTACTAATAAGTTCTACTTCAAAGCAGGCAAGCGGGTGAAGAGTACTTACTTGACTACCGATCCTTCAGTATAGTTTGATGTGCATTGCTGTGCTTGTGATCCACGTGTTACATTTGACAATCAACACCGCCACGCCATTGGCTCCGCCCTGATAATTTGAATAACTCCGCCTCCAGGAGGGTCTACCGCACTGCTACTGAGTAATGCCTCAGAAACAAGAGTCCCAGAAGCTCCCGCCCCTACCTAATACAAACACAAGTTCTTTAACACACACACACACACACTTCTAAGCGCGATCGTTTCTCCGCCTTTCTTTCGTAAAAACATACGCGAAACACACTCCTAAATAACGCACTGGTACACTGTGTTTGCGATAGATACGCCCTCTATCTGCACTAGAGATGCTCTAGTAAATATGAAATGTACTTCTCAAAAGACTGATGATTAAAAACAGAGTTTGATCTCTCGAAAGCTCATGAATGTGCGAGCTCGAACTGCTCCATCTCGCACGGTAGCACAGAGACTCACGCGCTTATATATTCCAGAACACACCGAGACTGACGGACAGCCGCCGCCGCCAATCAGAGGACAGGATATTCACTAAGGCTCTCTAAACGGCCAATAGTGAAGCTCCAAATGAAGGCATGTGCTTTCGGTCACCGCCTCTCCTCGCTGAATAGGTATCCAGCCGACTGCCTGTGCTGACCCGACAGAAACTAATCAATATCATCAATATCAACAAATGTCACTTGCCGAGGACAAAAATAACTTTGAATATTTAACTATGATTTATGACCCGTGAAAACCCCATCGCGCTGGCCTGGGCACAGTCTTGAACTCGACACAGGCACCGTCACATGTAAACAAGCCCTGACTGAGTTCCTCAGCACGAAACTGATGCGAACAGCCGCGAATAATGACCGAATGAAGCTGGAAATACGCGTTATGTGACACTGACATTATGCAATATGATACATTAACGCGAATGTGAGTTTTTAAAGACACCCTACCTAGTTTCTGCAGGAGGAGGGGCACTCTGGGAAATGTAGTCCTGTTCTCTGAACCTGCTGCAAAACAAGAGAAATAAGAATTTCAGACGAATTAATTTTGTTCCAAGTGCCGTTATTCTTAGCATTTTTCTTTTTTACACGATGTTACATTAACTGACACAATGGCCTTGTTTATGTAACACGATACTGGTTTATGGGAGATGGTGTGTGCGGGGCTAGTTGTCACATGTTTGTTTTAAACACTTCCCCATGCCAACATGACGAAACTTAAATCAGTTGCCATATCAACAGAGAAGAAATCTTTGGAAGAGATCACTGAACATTTTTTTAACCATAGCAAACCTTTTTTTAATTCAAAATGAGACAAATCCGATATTACTTTAACCATATATATGTAATTTACTGGTCGATATTACTCTTAATGCTGATCTAACCGGCAGAAACACTTGCTGGGTTTAAACCTCAGTTTCTCAGGCGGGGCATGTTGTCACTCGGATAATGAGCCGCTATTACAACTATGATATTTTGTTCTATACTTTTATGAATTCTATTGAGAAACCATGAGAAAAAGATCAACAAAACAGTCTGTTTAGAAATGATTCATTATTATTATGTTTTGAACTATGCAGTATAGCTGTGTTTTCCAGTGTGTTTGTTGTCAAACTCAAAAATGTGTATATTTTTAATAATTAAAAATGGCATTATTTTAATGAAAGAGTTAATAACTGTATTTTATTGACAAAATATTTTAGTTTGTATTGCATTTTTTTTTGAATGATCAGATAACTATAGTGATGGGACAATGAATATATGGGGCATGTTGTCACATTTCACTTCCATTCATTCGTGATAAATCAAGAAAAAAAGTAGCTCACGTATAAATAATAATAATATTTTTTTTTTCATATAGCGCCTTTCCCAAGCTCAACGACGCTTCACGATAACAGTACTAAAAAAACAGTCAGTTCACACATGAGTGAATAGTAGACATTTCCCCAGTCCAAGCGACTGCGGTCGCATTACAGAATGAAGCAAAACCACATAATTGTACTCGAGGAAAATTAAACACTCTGAACCCCACAAACTGAGAAAGTCAAAAAGTGTTCGGATGTGATTTTGCCAGAAAAAGAGATTAATTGTAGATGAACTAATGAAAACAAAACCGAGTGCATCACCAGTGTCGTGTCACCGCTAGCAGAGGTGTGCCGTCAGCTAATCAGAACAATAAATATGGTTTATCCACAGTCTTTAGGCTTGGTCGTTGCTAAAAAAATTTTTATTATTAATTTATTTGTATTTTGTTGCACACACTGCTAACCCAATACCTGCCGACAGTGAAAGCAGACTTTTTTTGTCGTCACTTCTAGCGAGATATATGACCCATACAAATATAAATGTACATGACCCAATATTGCAAAGGGTCTAGAAAGCAAAAGCAGGATAAACTATTTGAGTCCTTGAATTCGATACAAAATCATAACTAAAAGGCCATCTTGTAGAGAAATAAAAGATGCAGAGTTTAACTCTATTATAATGGACACAAGACATCAGATGAGCGGAGCCAAGAGTTCAGATCCGCCGAGACACAATCATCATAACACTTAATCACTATAACACCTGCCTGTATGACAACAATTGATGGAGTTATTTGAGTCTCTTTTGCACTGATGAGAAAAAAAGCGAGCTGATAGCGCCGGGCGCAACGCGAGGAAAGGAAATGAGGAAGAGGAGGAACTGGCGCTGGGATGATGGGTAATGATGCAGGTGGAGCTGGGGAGGTGGAGGGACGCCAGAACAGAGGGGTGGAGCGCTCCGCCGGTTCACTGGGAGATTACATGGGTGCACTCCACCCGAAATACGCTGTGAATTGCACTTAAAGGACCCCAACCAAAAAACAGTACACACACTATATGGAATATTACCTGACATCAGAAACACACACACACACACATTCATAAGTCAGTGTTTGATGTGAGTGCTGTCAGTTGTGATTTAATAAAGTGACGCAGACGACAGTGTGTGTGTGTGTGTGTGTGATTGTACAGAGCTGCTTCCTGTTGTTGCAGTAGGACACAGAGAGAGAGAGAGAGAGAGAGAGAGAGAGAGAGCAGGACACACAATAATAAAAAATAAATACACACTCACACCCATGTTCACAGATATGCAAGGTTAGAAAACAGGAAATATGAACAATAGACTTGCAAAGTCAAACCGTGTGTGTGTGTGCGTGTGTGTGTGTTATTGAGTGTATGTGTGTGTGTGTGAGGAAGTCAGCATTGTTCCAGCAGAGAGATAGAATAAGGAGGGAAACACAGATCCTGAGAAAATCCAGAGGAGTCGATGTGTGTGTGTGAATCTAACATGATCCTGATGGACAGAAGATGATGATGACGATGGTCTGCCCTGACGGCCGGTGAGTAACACGTGTGTGAGTTATTCTACAGACAGGAGTCTATCTGAGTTTGAACTCTGTGAGGTTGAGAAAGTGTGTTAGAACAAGAGTGATTCGGATGATGTCATGATCATGTGACCTTCAGCGTGGCTCGTTACTGGTGATCACACACGCGCTTCAGGATCTCATCCGGGTCCTGCAGCTGTTTTTCACGTAGCAGTGAAGTCTCGGGGTTCTGTTAATTACACAACAGCCGTTAGTGAAGGAGAGATTAGAGGAAAACAGGTCAACAGATTATAATCTTCATGAAAATAATCTCTCAGATCACATCTGCTGAACAACTGACAAACAACAACAACACGATGAGCACCTCACACACACACACACACACACACGTCTATTCACAAAACCAGTGGGAAAACTGTAACACAGCATTATTATACTTTGGTAGTAGGCCTCTATTACATATATTCTAATAATATAATATACAGTATTTCGTCATCACAGCTCTTTTACAGTTTTTTACAATCACTTTGTTACTATTTTCAGAACCTTGATGCCATTTTTCACAACTCTAGACACAAAACTCACAACCAGTGATCAAAATGCACATTTTTAACCCATTTCTTAATTGTTTGGATACAATACACATACAACTTAGATCATTTGTTCATTCAACATAAATCACCTGTTCAATGACACAACTTAAAATCAAAGTATATTTCAAAAGGCAATTTAAACATTACATTTCAAATGAGTGTCTATTCATTGTAAAAAACTGTAAGCTCTGCTATATCTCAAATGAGTGTGGCAATCTATTTATTTGAAATGTATATTCAGATGATTTTATTATTAAATTATTTGATTATGTGGCCAGACAGTTGCGCGTTCCCGTTAAAAGCACACTCGCGTCCGATCATTGTTCCCAGTTAACGGGACAAAGATGCTCTGATGAGAGAGGAGAGAGAGGGGGAGAGAGGGAGAGGGAAAGGGAGAGAGAGGGAGAGAGAGGGAAAGGAGAGAGAGGGAGAGAGAGGGAGAGAGACAGAGGCACACACTGACCGGTGGGTAACAATGATAATGATGATGATGTTGATATTGATGATGATGGTCACCGGGCGCACGCGGGTCACCGGGATGCGGGGTAACGGGCACAGGCACGCGCAGGTGAGTTTGCGTGGCTGATGATCGTGTTCTTTCTTTGTTCGATAAGCTTTCGCTGAAGGGCTTGGCATATTGTTGTCATATGTTTGAGCTCGTATGAGATCATATCGCTGTTAGGATCAAATCCCATCACTGTTTCTCTGAGCCGCTCATTTGTCTCTCAGGTCATAGTCTGTCAGAAACATCACGGTCGTGTTTTGTTGTGAAATCGCTTCATACCGGTGCCGGGTTAGGCATTCGGGCGCGCGCATCAGGAAACGCGTTCACTGCAACAATAACAGCTATATTCCTGTCAATGATGATTTTTTCAGTCACGATTGATTTGATATTACATTCTTGATTTATATGTACATATATTCATTTAGCAGAATCTTTAATCAGTATCGCTTTTATCGGATTTTTTGGTCACAATCGCTATTTACAGTATTTACAGTATTTACAGATTGACTGTAACGTTTAGAATAACGCTCTTTTGTGCGTCGCGCGCCCTACATCCGCCCGCTCGCGGCTGCGCGTGCCCGTGCGCGTGCCAGAGTCAAATCAGGACAATAGACCTACAATCACATCATATGAGATTATCAAAAGACGATTATATTGTTGTTGATTCAGGAACGGTAAAAGCTTTAAACTCGTTTAGTAGCGAATAGTGTGGATTACAATGTGCTGGTCAGATTTTTTAATTATAACCTTTATTTTACCGGGAAAAGAAGCACATGATTAAGATTCTCTTTTACAAGAGCGCCCAAGACTGGACACATCTCGTTTGAGTTTAACAGATACATTCACATACACACACAAGCAAATCCAATCAGTTTCAATATCAATATCGCTTCTGCACACAACACACACTGATGAGGGTTAGAAGATCTGTTATGATCCTCAGTGCACCGGGATGAGCTGTGTCTAAAGCACGGACTCTGCGATTGTGAAGATTGTGATTGGTAATAATTTGTTTGTTTGTGTGTGTGTGTGTGTGTGTGTGGGGGGGGGGGGGTTGAATGACTAGACTCGAAGAATTGCGCAATTGGTTTTCCTAGATTTTGCCCATCCCAGGTTGTGCTAGTGAAGCATATTTGATAAAGGATGAGAAAACCAAGCATTATTCCGACCCTTCACCACAGAGAGGAGCATGTTTGTTGACTAAAGCATAGAAATTTGCATACAATTTCTTTAGGTTTTTAAGGTAAGGTTCTAAAATGGTTTTAAAAAGTTTTAAGGAATTACATTAATTTGTTCCCACTCCAAATTATTCAAATTGAGTTAAATAATTGATTTAGTTCAGATAACTTATTATTTTGAGTTTCTGATGATTAAATCAATCTCGTTCATTGTATTAACTCACTTTTTCCAGTTCAATCAACTTAAAATTTTAAGGCAACCAGGTTACTTACTTTTTTAAGTTAAACCAACAATCATTTTTTACAGTGAACTCTTGTTCTGAGATAAGGTTCATGTCACGCTTGGTTATGATGGATGGTTTCGTTTTAGGTGATTGTGATGTTTTTGTGATATCGAATCGTCTAACCGAATACTTGAATACTTATGGGGAGTGTTTGTTAAGATTAGATCTTTTAGTGATGATTTTTCTGGACATTTTAGGTTTGGTATATAGACTCTAGTGGGCTTGTCCACAATCTGAAAAAGATTAGATGCATCACAATATGTTTTTAATTCATCAGTTTCTGAATGCAACTATTCCAATTTAAATCACCAAGAACTAACAATTCTTTAGCATTGTAAACTTTGTAAACAATAAAAGTAATACTTTTTTAGATTAAATAGTTTATTGAATCTTTAGACAGTGATATGATACTCATGATTCTTAATAGAATGATGTCTGGATAATCAATTCAGCTTTAGTTCAGCTGAAATATTACTAACAATATCAAAGTTTGGTCCCACTTTATTTTAAGTGGCTTTAAGTACTATGTACTTACATTGAAAAATAAGTACAATGCACTTATTGTGTTGTTGGGGTATTGTAAATTGTGGTATTGTGGCTAATTGTAGTACTGGATCTGACCTGTTTGCATAGTGGCAAGAAACATAATGGGCCCTATTTTAACGATCTGAAACGCAAGTGTCAAAGCGCAAAGCGCAATTAACTTTGTGGGCGGATCCCGGCGCTGTTGCTATTTTCCCGGCGGGATAAATGCCTCTTGCGCCTGGCGCAAATCTAAAAGGGGTTGGTCTGGAGTAACTTCATTATTCATAGGTGTGGTTTGGGCGTAACGGAAATAAACCAATAAGAGCGTCATATCACATTCCCTTTAAGAGCATGATGAACGAGCAGAGGTGGAAAGTAACGAATTACATTTACTCGCGTTACGTAATTGAGTAGTTTTTTTGTGTACTTCTACTTTTTTAAGTAGTTTTTAAAATCTATACTTTTACTTTTACTTAAGTACATTTTGTTTGAAGTATTGTACTTTGCTACATTTTAAATCATATCCGTTACTGAGTAAAAAATAATAGTACACGGGAGAAAAAAATAATCACACTCCGGAACCTACTGCATTGGTTGAAAGGCGGGAGAACAAACGCGCAAGAAAGGTGACGCAGACCCATAGACAGACCCAGCTGAAGCTGAAAACGAATCGCGCTCGAATTCTTATGAAACGAATTATGTCCTCGAGGATAGATATTTGTTTGCTAAAAAGTGAACGCAAAGTGGCTGCAAAAGGAGGATATAGGACACTACCCCTCCTGCAGATAAAGGTATGTGCCGATTATAACTTCGAGTGACTTACGTGATGCAGAGGGAATCCCGAAATCCAGTCATGAAAGTGGAATTATTCACTTAATGCAGATATCACGTAAAACATGCAAAATAATGTATAGATACATGGAAAGTAGAACTGTGCAATAAATCCAATCGACCAACCTGGTCTGTGAATATTTAAGCACAAAAATACTGCATGTAAATGTATAACCCTATTTGTTCTGCTGAGCTGCGCCGCTTTTTGTCTACTAAGTTAACTTAGTACATACTCAAGTATGCGTGACATTCATGTGCTGTGTCTGAAATCTCCACTCAAAGCACTACTCCCTAACCCCTATGTTGGGGGTAGAGAGCAGAGCACTATACAGTGAGCTCACCAGCATAATAGAAACACCACTTTCGGACACTACTCGATCGTCTCTCTCCGCCTTTGATTACATCATCTGTCAGCTGGTGCCGAGCCGGCTCTGGGCTTAATAGATTTTTTAAAATAAATACATTACTTTATATTGAGCTTATTTCTCCAAAATTTAAAAACTAAAAGTGACCATCGGTTGTACACATGGTTGTACACTACTTTTCAAAATGCATTCTGGGATACATTGAGAGGACTATATAGGGTATAATAATCATCATTATACATTCGGACAGCACTAGAAAATGGCGAGCTCACTATATAGTCCACTATATAGTGAGTAGTGGGACATTTCGGACACAGCAATGGTGTTTTCAGCATCTCGCAAACAATTTGTGAATATAAACATTTTCAGAGCTGCTCTGAGAGAACGCCTAATGGGCATTTTCATAATTTTATTTGAGAAAAAACGTTGGTTTTTTTACACTTTTCTTCACTTTTGGTCTTCACTACAACCCGTCAAAATAAAAGTTGGGTTTCACTATGAGAAATTATGACAGAAATATATTACTATTGTAGGCATACAGAAGAACGTAGCCTACCTCTCAAAATAATAATAATAATAACAACAACAATATTAATACATTTCATTATTTAAAGGAATATTTTTTTTGTCCATGGTTTAATTTAGTAAATCTGTTTTTGCAGCGCTTCCCCCAAAAATAAAAGGACACAAGTTTAAATTTACATTTGATTACCACCGTTTTTGATAATATATTTGTATTAAATCAAAGAAACATTAATTTTCTGAATAAAATGCATTTCATAGGACAATATAATTCTTAAACATTTTAATAAATAATTAATGCTAAAAATAAGTTGTCATTATCAATTATTGAATTTAATTGATTAGACATGTTTTATTAAAATTTTAATAAACAAAACAAACAAATGGTTTCAAGTTTATTATAATTAAAAGCATTTGTTCAACCAAATAAAAACCCTGTTTTCGTAATAATTTTAACTGATGATAATAATAATAATTTATTTAATAATTGATTAATACTGTAAACCATGGTATTTTCAGAGACGTTATCACACTGTGAAAATCTCATACCATTACAACCCCACACGGGGATTCCCCACCGCGGTGTTAAAAAAGTAACTCAGTAACTTTTACTTTGAGTAAATTTTAAATGAGCTACTTTTTACTTTTACTTGAGTAGATTTTTAGACCAGTAGCCTACTTTTACTTGTACTTAAGTAAAATTTTATTGAAGTAGTAGTACTTTTACTTGAGTAGCATATTTTATTACTCTTTCCACCTCTGTGAACGAGATGCGCTTGTTCCGTGGCGCAATTCTATTTTAACGGCGCATTACCAGGCGCGCTTCAGCATCGGTTCACAGCCGAGTAGAACGATGTTCTCGTCAGGGCCGTAAAAAGAAAGAGAAGGGACACTGGGATGGGACAAACCCACCCAAATTAGCTTCGGGTTAAACATGCATATAATAATTTGGGTAAATGTGTAAGCTTTATGCCTGTTTTTCCCATCATCATGGACATAATAATGATTTCCCTCATGTTTATATATTTTTCCGTATAATAATGTATCATTTGCAAAAAGTAAAATGCATCTGTGTTGATGAGAGAATCATCTGCAGTGTATGCGCGTTGTTCACACTCTGTATTATGGCCAAGCATGCACGCTTAAAATAGCATCTGAATGTACGCGCAACGCGCCACTGACTTTAGACCAGGTTTTTTCTGGTCAGTGGCGCAATTGTTTTCTGGAACTGCAAAATAGCACCAGGGATTGTTTGCGCCGACACACGCCTCCTTTTGCGCCAACCCGCCCAGGAAGCGCAAGTTCATTTGTTAGTTTACCGAACGTGCGTCTGTGGAGGAAAAAAGCCCGCTTTGCGCGAGTGCAAAATAGGAATGATAAATGCGTCAGTGTATAAAGTCATTTGCGCCAGCCCGGGTGCAAGATAGAGCCCAATGTTTAACCGACGCTGATGTGGGAGGGTTTCTCCCATCTCCATACAACGTCACTTCTGCCTTTCACTGCCCTGACAAGAACGTCGGTCTCCATGTGCGTTGGATATTTACGCTTTTCAAAAGTGTCATATATGTCGCCTTGGGATGAGAATGCGTTGAACGCTTCTGGCGCGCGCCTGGTAAACCCGCCGTTATTATAATAACAATCCGTCATGCAACATGCGCACCGCTCTTAAAGGGTATATGTTGGATGACGCTCTGATTGGTTTATTTCACATTACGCCCAAACCACACCTATGAATAATGAAGCTACTTCAGACCAACCTCTTTTAGATTTGCGACAGGCGCAAGAGGCATTTATCCAGCCGGTAGAATAGCAACAGCGCCGGGATCCGCCCACAAAGTTACTTGCGCTTTGCTCTTTGACACTTGCGTTTCAGATCGTTAAAATAGGGCCCATTAAGTTTTATTTAGCAAGTGTGAAGTGAAATGTAAGAGTTATGTTCTATGACTTTAAATAGGATTTGGGATAATATTGCGAGAACGGATCCCCGCGAGTTAGAGGCAGGAATTATAAACAGAGGATAACTCACACGCGTTACACAAGCATGTAACCACTTACATAATTAATGGCAAAGACCATTTACAACCAATACAGGCAATTTAATATGGTTTCTTTACCATATAATATACCCTTTACCAAATAAACTCACCTAAAGGATTATTAGGAACACCTGTTCAATTTCTCATCAATGCAATTATCTAATCATCCAATCACATGGCAGTAGCTTCAATGCATTTAGGGGTGTGGTCCTGGTCAAGACAATCTCCTGAACTCCAAACTGAATGTCAAAATGGGGAGAAAAAAAAGGTGATTAAAGCAACTTTGACTGAAATAACCACTCGTTACAACTGAGGTATACAGCAAAGCATTTGTGAAGCCACAACACACACAACCTTGAGGCGGATGGGCTACAACAGCAGGGTACCACTCATCTCCACTACAAATAGGAAAAAGAGGCGACAATTTGCAAGAGCTCACCAAAATTGGACAGTTGAAGACTGGAAAAATGTTGCCTGGTCTGATGAGTCTCGATTTCTGTTGAGACATTCAGATGGTAAAGTCAGAATTTGGCGTAAACAGAATGAGAACATGGATCCATCATGCCTTGTTACCACTGTGCAGGCTGGTGGTGGTGGTGTAATGGTGTGTTTTCTTGGGACACTTTAGGCCCCTTAGTGCCAATTGGGCATCGTTTAAATGCCACGGCCTACCTGAGCATTGTTTCTGACCATGTCCATCCCTTTATGGCCACCATGACCCCATCCTCTGATGGCTACTTCCAGCAGGATAATGCACCATGTCACAAAGCTCCAATCATTTCAAACTGGTTTCTTAAACATGACAATGAGTTCACTGTACTAAAATGGCCCCCACAGTCACACTTTGACCAGCAGTGCGGACGAGTTATATCTATGGTTGTACAGTTAGGATTTGTGGTGCTTCTGGTAACTCTTTTATAATCCATTTCGTTCTTTTGTCCAATGTACATTGCAGACGTGTGAAAACTACCAGCCCCCAAAGTTCCATGGAAAATTCAACAATTACACGAGTGTTTCATCGTTATGAACCCCATATTACATAAATTAATTACAAAAACATGTACAGTATTTATACAATATGTCCATTGTATCAAATTATTAGTTTCAATGTCTCCCTCTCTGTGTCTTTGTGTGTGTGTGTGCAGGTGTTGAGTGTGTGTTGAGAGTGTGTGTGTGAGGTCAGCATGGCTCCTCGGCCCTCCTCAGGAGAGTTATGGGGTCTTCACCTGATGCCTCCTCGTATTCTGGTGGACTGTTGTCTTCCTAACGGGATCCTGGTGAGTCTGGAGTGTCTGAGAGAAGCTCCACTGACCAGTGTAAAGCAACAGCTCTTCAGCGAGGCCAGGAAATACCCACTCTACCACCTATTGCAGGTAAACACACACACACAAAGAGACACACACACACACAAACACACTGCTCTCAGCTCCTCTGTGATTGGCCCACAGGAGGAGTCCTGCTACATCTTTGTGGGCGTGACCCAGGAGGCGGAGAGAGAGGAGTTCTATGATGAAACCCGACGCCTGTGTGACCTTCGCCTCTTCCACCCCATCCTGAAGGTCATCGAGCCACTGGGAAACCGAGAGGAGAAGATCCTCAGACCGAGAGATCGGTCAGTTCAGGCCGACTACACCGGCGTCAGTTCAGGCCAACTACACCAGCGTCAGTTCAGGCTGACTACACCAGCGTCAGTTCAGGCCAACTACATCAGCATCAGTTCAGGCCAACTACACCGGCGTCAGTTCAGGCCGACTACACCAGCGTCAGTTCAGGCTGACTACACCAGCGTCAGTTCAGGCCAACTACATCAGCATCAGTTCAGGCCGACTACACCGGCGTCAGTTCAGGCCGACTACACCAGCGTCAGTTCAGGCCGACTACACCAGCGTCAGTTCAGGCCAACTACACCAGCATCAGTTCAGGCCAACTACATCAGCGTCAGTTCAGGCCGACTACACCAGAGTCAGTTCAGGCCAACTACATCAGCGTCAGTTCAGGCCGACTACACCAGCGTCAGTTCAGTCCAACTACACCAGCGTCAATTCAGGCCGACTACACCAGCGTCAGTTCAGGCCAACTACACCGGCGTCAGTTCAGGCCGACTACACCGGAGTCAGTTCAGGCCGATTACACCAGCGTCAGTTCAGGCCAACTACATCAGCGTCAGTTCAGGCCAACTACACCAGCGTCAGTTCAGGCCGACTACACCAGCGTCAGTTCAGGCCGACTACACCGGCGTCAGTTCAGGCCAACTACACCAGCATCAGTTCAGGCCAACTACATCAGCGTCAGTTCAGGCCGAAGCTGCACCACGGCGTCAGTTCAGGCCGACTACACCAGCGTCAGTTCAGGCCGACTACACCAGCGTCAGTTCAGGCCGACTACACCAGCGTCAGTTCAGGCCGACTACACCGGCGTCAGTTCAGGCCGACTACACCGGCGTCAGGTCAGGCCAACTACACCAGCGTCAGTTCAGGCCAACTACACCAGCGTCAGTTCAGGCCAACTACATCAGCGTCAGTTCAGGCCAACTACACCAGCGTCAGTTCAGGCCAACTACACCAGCGTCAGTTCAGGCCGACTACACCAGCGTCAGTTCAGGCCAACTACACCAGCGTCAGTTCAGGCCGACTACACCAGCGTCAGTTCAGGCCGACTACACCAGCGTCAGTTCAGGCTGACTACACCAGCGTCAGTTCAGGCCAACTACATCAGCATCAGTTCAGGCCAACTACACCGGCGTCAGTTCAGGCCGACTACACCAGCGTCAGTTCAGGCTGACTACACCAGCGTCAGTTCAGGCCAACTACATCAGCATCAGTTCAGGCCGACTACACCGGCGTCGAGTTCAGGCCGACTACACCAGCGTCAGTTCAGGCCGACTACACACGGCGTCAGTTCAGGCCAACTACACCAGCATCAGTTCAGGCCAACTACATCAGCGTCAGTTCAGGCCGACTACACCAGAGTCAGTTCAGGCCAACTACATCAGCGTCAGTTCAGGCCGACTACACCAGCGTCAGTTCAGTCCAACTACACCAGCGTCAATTCAGGCCGACTACACCAGCGTCAGTTCAGGCCAACTACACCGGCGTCAGTTCAGGCCGACTACACCGGAGTCAGTTCAGGCCGATTACACCAGCGTCAGTTCAGGCCAACTACATCAGCGTCAGTTCAGGCCAACTACACCAGCGTCAGTTCAGGCCGACTACACCAGCGTCAGTTCAGGCTGACTACACCAGCGTCAGTTCAGGCCAACTACATCAGCATCAGTTCAGGCCAACTACACCGGCGTCAGTTCAGGCCGACTACACCAGCGTCAGTTCAGGCTGACTACACCAGCGTCAGTTCAGGCCAACTACATCAGCATCAGTTCAGGCCGACTACACCGGCGTCAGTTCAGGCCGACTACACCAGCGTCAGTTCAGGCCGACTACACCGGCGTCAGTTCAGGCCAACTACACCAGCATCAGTTCAGGCCAACTACATCAGCGTCAGTTCAGGCCGACTACACCGGCGTCAGTTCAGGCCGACTACACCAGCGTCAGTTCAGGCCGACTACACCAGCGTCAGTTCAGGCCAACTACACCAGCGTCAGTTCAGGCCAACTACATCAGCGTCAGTTCAGGTCGACTACACCAGCGTCAGTTCAGGCCGACTACACCAGCGTCAGTTCAGGCCGACTGTACCAGCGTCAGTTCAGGTCGACTACACCAGCGTCAGTTCAGGCCAACTACATCAGCGTCAGTTCAGGTCGACTACACCAGCGTCAGTTCAGGCCGACTATACCAGCGTCAGTTCAGGTCAACTACACCGGCGTCAGTTCAGGCCGACTACACCAGCGTCAGTTCAGGCCGACTACACCAGCGTCAGTTCAGGTCAACTACACCAGCGTTAGTTCAGGTCGACTACACCAGCGTCAGTTCAGGCCGACTACACCAGCGTCAGTTCAGGCCGACTACACCAGCGTCAGTTCAGGCCAACTCCATCAGCGTCAGTTCAGGTCGACTACACCGAGCGTCAGTTCAGGTCGACTACACCAGCGTCAGTTCAGGCCAACTCGCATCAAGCGTCGAGTTCAGGCCGACTGACACCAGCGTCAGTTCAGGCCGACTACACCAGCGTCAGTTCAGGCCAACTACACCAGCGTCAGTTCAGGCCAACTACACCAGCGTCAGTTCAGGCCAACTACACCAGCGTCAGTTCAGGCCGAACTACATCAGCAGCGTCAGTTCAGGTCGACTACACCAGCGTCAGGTTCAGGCCAACTCCATCAGCGTCAGTTCAGGCCAACTACACCAGCGTCAGTTCAGGCCGACTGACACCAGCGTCAGTTCAGGCCAACTCCATCAGCGTCAGTTCAGGCCGAGCTACACCAGCGTCTCAGTTCAGGCCAACTATACCAGCGTCAGTTGAGGTTGTCAGTGAGCTCACTGTCACTTTACAGCAGGATAAATTCAGATTGCCTTGCAATGTTTTTCTCTTCCATTGTTGTAAAAGAGTGATCTGTCAGTGTGTGTCCTCTGTGCTCAGGATTCTGCCATCGGGATGCCCATCTGTGAGTTCGAGCTGCTGAAGGACGCGGAGGTGCAGGAGTTCCGGCGGAACATCTTGAGTGTATGTAGGGAGGCAGTGGAGGAGCGTGAGGAGGAGGCGCACACACACAGGCACTTTACGTCTATCCTCCAAACCTCCAGTCCTTGGCCGACCTGCCACAGCACATCTGCAGCAAACTGGACAAAGGTGTGTGTGTTCGTTCCTCTCTCTTCTCTCTCTCTTTCTCGCTCTCTCTCTTCTCTCTTTCCCTCCGACTCCGGCTCACACTCGTCTCTCTGCAGGCCGTCTCATCGTGACCATCTGGGTGATCGTGCTCCGTCAAACTCGAAGCAGAAGTACACGCTGAAGATCGCACACGACTCTCTGCCGGAGCAGCTAATCGCGGAGGCCATCCGGAAGAAGACGCGTAGCATGCATTTGTCCGCGCAGCAGCTGCGTCTGTGTGTGCAGGAGTACCAGGGCCAGTACATCCTCAAAGTGTGCGGCCTGCGACTGAGTACTTCCTGGAGAAATACCCGCTTAGCCAGTACAAGGTGTGTCTGTGTGTGTGTGTGTGTGTGTGTGTGTGTGTGTGTGTGTGTGTGTGTGTGTGTGTGTGTGTGTGTGTGTGTGTGTGTGTGTGTGTGTTTGTGTGTGTGTGTGTGTGTGTGTGTGTGTGTGCGTGCGTGCGTGTGTGTGTGTGTGCGTGTGTTTGTGTGGCGCTCTCTACAGTAGCTGTGCTTCCATATACCTGTTCTTATGTGAAGTTTGGGATATTGCACAAAATAAAATCCTAAAATGCAGATAATAAACCTATACACTCAATTGAGGCAGATAATTAGAAGCCGTGTGAATGTAAAGCGTTAGTGTGTGTGTGTGTGTTCAGTACATCCGCAGCTGCATCACTCTGGCCCGTCTGCCACACCTGATGCTGGTCAGTAAGGACAGTCTGTACAGTCAGCTTCCTCCAGCGGGTTCCTGGCCCCGTCTGACAGCCGGCGCACGCCTCAGCCCAGCCCCTGCCCCGCTGGAGGAGACCCCGGGCCCCGCGCTCGCTCTGGGCCTTCAGCACACACCTCAGGGTCCGGCTGCTGTGCGCCACGTACGTCAACGTCAACATCAGAGACATCGACAAGGTGAGAGACAATCAGTCATGCTCATCACTCGCTGTGATGTGGTGTTTTACTCAACCGCTGTGTGTGTGTGTGTGTGTCAGATCTATGTGAGAACAGGAATATATCATGGAGGAGAACCGCTGTGTGACAACGTCAATACACAGAGAGTACCCTGCTCCAACCCAAGGTAACACACACACACATGCACACACACACCCACATACACACTCTCACACATACACAATTAATGATCTCTCACACACAGGTGGAACGAGTGGTTGTCGTATGACATCTTCCTGACAGATGTTCCTCGTTCTGCTCGTCTCTGTCTGTCCATCTGCTCTGTAAAGGGCCGTAAGGGGGCCAAAGAGGTGCTCAACCTTTCCATACCTGTCAATCAGCATGAGTGACTCACTGAGATCTCACAGCATGTGTGTGTATGCAGGAACACTGTCCGCTGGCCTGGGGAAACATCAATCTCTTCGACTATAAAGACATGCTGGTGGGTGGTAAAGTGGCTCTGGGTCTGTGGCCGGTTCCGCACGGACTGGAGGATTGTGCTCAACCCCATTGGAGTGTCAGGATCAAACTCAAACAAGGTGTGTGAGGAATATGGCCATAAGAAGAGCTCTGTGTTAGATAATCCACTCTGCTCTCCTTCAATTTACTGCAGTAGCTGTAAAGTCTCAAGAAACGCATTATAAGACTCATCTAGACATGGATGCTCCTTTAGGAAGTATAATGCATTAACACACACGACAACCAACCAATTTCACATCTACTTATATATGAAGAGTTCCAGCACCTACAGTCTATGCACCTACCACTTCAACACTTCAGAAAGTTGATATGAGGAACAGATTTAATTTAGGCTTTTTTTACATTGACAACATTGATGTGTAAATATACACAGAAACTCAACTAAACATGCTTGACGTGCAAGAACAATCCTCGCCAGAAAGCTCAAATGTGCTGTGTAACACTAGAATGAACCTCATTGGTTGTCGCTGTAAGCTCAAACATGTATTACACAGTATTTATTTAATTCAAGCTGTGATACTGGCATCTGTTTTACTGATATTTGAAATCTTTGTATTATAACAACGTTTCCAGCAAAAATAAGTATATTGTGATATAAATGCTGTCAAAGGTTTGGAATAATTGTGATTTTTTAAATGCTTTTGAATGAAGTTTCATTTGCTTCCAATGTTACATTATAACTGATCAGCATATTCAAATCATTTCTGGAAGATCATGTGACACTGAAGACTGGAGTAATAATGCTGAAAATTCAGCTTTGATCACAGGAATAAATGACACTTGACCATATATTCACATAGAACTCAGCCATTTTACATTCTACTAATATCTCATTGTTTTTACTGTATTTTTGATAAAATGAATGCAGCTTTGTTGAGCACAAGAGACTCATTCAGAAACATTACGTGGTTATCATAAAATGAAACAATTCATATAGTTTACCTCAGCAACTATATTCACATTGTTACCTGCGTGGTTTGTGTGCAGGAAACGCCGTGTGTGGAGCTGGAGTTTCCTTGGTTTAACCAGACGGTGGTGTTTCCTGATGAGCAGCAGATCGAGGAGAACACGCCAACTGGAGCATCTCTCGTGAGCTGGGCTACAGCTACTGTCTGGGGCTGGTACACACACTCACACACGCACACACACATACTCTCTCTCTCACACACACACAGAACTCATGCTGAATCTCTCTGCCCCATCAGAGCAGTCGTCTGGCGTGTGACAGCACTATATCGCAGGCAGATGCGGAGCAGCTGCGAGACGCTGTGCAGTCGAGACCCGCTCTATGAGCTTTCAGAACAAGAGAAGGACTTCCTGTGGAGACATCGGTAAACACACACACCTTACATGTTATGGTCACACTTTACTCACCAGCCCAACCGATAGCCCAACAACTAGCCCAACCACTAGCCCAACCACCAGCCCAACCACCAGCCCAACCACCAGCCCAACCACCAGCCCAACCACCAGCCCAACCACCAGCCCAACCACCAGTTCAACCACTAGTTCAACCACTAGCTCAACCACCAGCTCAATCACCAGCCCAACCACTAGTTCAACCACCAGCCCAACCACCAGCCCAACCACCAGCCCAACCACCAGCCCAACCACTAGCTCAACCACCAGCCCAACCACCAGCCCAACCACTCAGTTCAACCACTAGTTCAACCACCAGCCCAACCACTAGTTCAACCACCAGCCCAACCACTAGCTCAACCACCAGCTCAACCACTAGTTCAACCACTAGTTCAACCACCAGCCCAACCACTTGTTCATCCACCAGCCCAACCACCAGCCCAACCACCAGCCCAACCACTAGCTCAACCATCAGCCCAACCACCAGCCCAACCACCAGCCCAACCACTAGTTCAACCACTAGTTCAACCACTAGCTCAACCACCAGCCCAACCACTAGCTCAACCACCAGCTCAACCACTAGTTCAACCACTAGTTCAACCACCAGCCCAACCACTTGTTCATCCACCAGCCCAACCACCAGCCCAACCACCAGCCCAACCACTAGCTCAACCATCAGCCCAACCACCAGCCCAACCACCAGCCCAACCACTAGTTCAACCACTAGTTCAACCACTAGCTCAACCACCAGCCCAACCACCAGCTCAACCACCAGCCCAACCACCAGCCCAACCACCTTCCCAACCACCTGCCCAACCACCAGCCCAACCACCTGCCCAACCACCTTCCCAACCACCTGCCCAGCACCAGCCCAATTTGAAATAAAACTCATTTCAAATGAACTACACAGGGCTGAGACTTTTTAAATACCCCACGCTCATCCGGCCGTGCTGGGGGTTAGTGACTGTTTTATCGTCATATTCAGCTTTAAGGTGCAACTATTTCAAATACTGCTAGCAAACCCTGTCACTATTGCTCTGTTATATTGCCCTCCCAAACACAACTCAAAATGTATTAATGAATTTGCTGCATTTGTGGGGGATCTTGTTATTGCTGACGATAAAATACTGCTAACATACTACCCAGTGGGTATCTGGTCCAACGCATCTACAGGATCATACCTTGGACTTGATTTTAACTCATGGATTATCTGTTCCAGATATTACAATTAGCAATTCAACCTTCTGTGATCATATGCCTGTAATTTTCTCCATACTTTGGTCAAACACTAAAACTCGCACGGACACGCGTCTCGTACCTTCAGTGCACAGAGTTAACTGCAGCATTTCTTGAAGCGTGGACTTCATCTGAAACAGAGTTTACTCTTCATGGCCTGGATGCGGATGAACATCTCAGGTTTTTGTAACGTACTTCTATTCTGAACAGTATTGCACCTTTTTAATCTTTATCGGTCTGCAAATCCAGCCTCGAACTGTGTCTTGTTCACAAAACAATCCTCGGTGAAAAGAAGCAAACATACGGATAATGTTTTACACTCATCAGCTGGAACGTCATTAAAAACAAATTTTAACCAGGCATTCCTAATATTGGAATCCAGAGGAAGCTTATGCAGCAACTGTCTTCTTCCACAGCCAGGCACGGCACAACATTTTGTCAACGGAATGTTTATTGCTGATAGCTCGCTCCGGTTTGTCATCACGAGGTATGCCTTTGTTTACCTATGTGTGAATGTGCGAATCGGTGGGCGGGGCTAAACCGGCCGTGTTGAACTAGGCGTTGATGAGCGGGTGGGGTTTTAGCGTCATTGACGTCATACTTCCACACTTTCAAAAACGAGACGTTTTTTTGAGGCTGGTGTCAATAAAAGCTTTTATTGGACTAACAAGGTCGTTTTCAGTTCTGAAACTTACAGGATATTCTTATAATATGATGACCTCTTAGATGTCAAAAGCTCAAGGAAAATTTGATTTCTCAGTTCATCACCCCTTGAAATTCCGTAAATCAGTACCAATTCCATGGTTCAATGAATCATTGCGTTCTCTTAGACTGAAATTACGTTGTGAACTTTACTAAGGCTTATTTAGCGGCTATGGCGGCATGTAATGTGGGGTTTGACGGCGCTATGGTGGGGCAACATCCTGATATTCGTAGATTTATGAAGGGCCCGCACTGCTTTCTTCCAGTCACCAGAAGAGAGGTTCCTGAGATGATCTCTCCATGGTGCTGGAGGCATCGTCTCAACAGCCGATTGAGCCCCTGGGAAATATTTCCCTTAAGCTTCTGTCCTACTGGACAGCTCTGCTCCTGGCCACGTGTCCGTGATTTGCTTGCACTCTCTGTTCATTCCTTGTCCACTAAATTCTTGCTCAACCCGGCCCTTTATGCCAAGAAGCTTCCCGGTGTTCACGTGTGAGGTGATTGAGCTTTCCGTCTATTCACCATCCTCCTTTCTCCTTCACAGAGGATCAGAGTTCCCTGTTGGGCTCTGTTTAATGGGGTTTCCTTGCAGGACATACATGTGTGCCGGCTGGGCCTCTTCCCATAATCTCCCCATACTCCCTGTGTGACAGATATTACCGGCTCGATGTCACCAGGACCCCGGTAGCTCATTCTGTCCTGGGTCTGGGCTCTTCGTAGCCTTGTGCTCTGAGGGCCTCTACCCCTCTTTAAGTCTGGGCTGCCTAGCCCAGTGTATTTATGACACTAAGCATGTTTTGAACCTGCACCTGGAACAATATAATTCATCAAGAGTGTGGTCAGGTTTATTCATGAATGTTACCACCTGTTATTCTTTGTTGGGAGTGTGGCACCCTCACTTTGTGTGGTTTGTTACTTTGTGAAGTGTGACTGTCCTCTGGGTTTCAGCATTGTAGCGTGTTGAGCGGTCCATATCTCCCATAGGTGGATCTCCAACACGAGATGATGGGTACTATAGGTTACTGTTCTCTGAAACATCAAGTGGAGAGATCCACCAAGATCCATGCTCACTGAGGAAAGGTGTCGAGCCAGACTTGGTGAAACGTGCTGCTTCTGCAGAGGTCAGGTGTGAAGGCCCTTCCTGTAGGTGGATCTGATGAAAGAGAACCACAACCATCCAATCAATACCCCACGAATAAACATACTTTAAATCTGCTGTTAAATTCACATCAACATTTGACTTCAGTGCCAAAAAAGCATGAAGGGAAGATGAATCCTGTGTCTGATCCTCACACAAATATGAATGATGTGTTTGCCTTTCAGCCATTACTGTGTGAATATTCCGGAAAGTCTTCCCAAACTCCTGCTGTCCGTCAAGTGGAACTCGCGGGACGAGGTGTCGCAGGTACGGCAAGAGGATTCACACACACACCCCTCTCTCTGTCCGGCGGTTTCTCACGTATCTGTGTGTGTGTTCAGATCTACTGTTTACTGAAGGACTGGCCGCTCATGCAGCCCGAATCTGCGCTGGAGCTGCTGGACTGCAACTTCCCTGATCCGATGGTGCGAGAGTTTGCCTTACGCTGCCTCATCCAGGGCCTCACCGACGACAAGCTGAGTCAGTACCTGCTGCAGCTCGTGCAGGTGTGTGTGTGTGTGTGACTGTGTTTCAGAGGTTTCATGTCGACATTTACTCCTGACATGTGTGTTTGTATGTGTGTGTTTCAGGTACTGAAATATGAGATGTACCTGGATAATCCATTAGCGCGGTTCCTAATAAAGAAAGCGTTGACCAATCAGAGGATTGGACATTTCTTCTTCTGGCATCTGAAGTGAGTTCAGGTGTCAATCTGTGTGAATCTCTTGAAAACACACCCGGGTCACAATCAGCCCTAAATCAGAAAGAAACACTCTTGAATCAGAATTATTTTCATGGCACTCACACGTTTAGCCTCCAAACTCTCATAACTGTGATGTAAAAAAACTCTGCAATGCAACTTTTCATTTAAACCAGATTCACGTATAAATTATATTCACTACAACATCGACCATGACGTATAAATACATTTCAATTTACATAATATATATATTTTTTAGCAATAAAGTTACTATAATGGGATTTCTCTGGTGTGCAATGGACATGTCTTGTAACTCTGGTCCAGGTCCGAGATGCACAATAAGACGGTGTCGCGGCGCTTCGGGCTGCTGCTGGAGGCCTTCTGTCGAGCGTGTGGCATGTACCTGAAACATCTGAACAGACAGGTGGAGGCCATGGACAAACTGGTGAACCTCACGGACACACTCAAGCAGGAGAAGAAGGACGAGACGCAGAAGGTGCTTATTATTGGGCCGTTTCAGCGTTCACAGGCACTAGCAGAGAATCTGTCATCAATCACAAAACCTTAAAGGAATAATTCACTTAAAAATGAAAACTCTGTCATCATTTACTGACCCCCATATGAGTTTCAAACCTGTGTGGATTTCTTTGAAAGAAAGAAAGAAATTCATACAGGTTTGGAACAACTTGAGGTTGAGTAAATCATGACTAACTAATCCTTTAACGTTCGACCTGCCGAGACCATCAGCGCTGGATTCATGCTGCACTCTGATTGGCTGTTGCAGACTCAGATGAAGTTCCTGGTGGAGCACATGTCCCGCCCAGATTACATGGGAGGCGCTGCAGGGGTTCGTTTCTCCTCTGAACCCTGTTCACCAGCTGGGGAATCTCAGGTACACACACACACACACACACACACACACACTCACTCTCACACAACATAAGTGCCGTCTGTGTGTCTCAGGTTGGAGGAGTGTCGTATCATGTCTTCTGCCAAGCGGCCACTGTGGTTAAACTGGGAGAATCCAGATATCATGAGTGAGCTGCTCTTCACCAACAATGAGATCATCTTTAAGAATGGAGATGGTGAGCTTTGTGTTTGAGCTGCAATTCTATTACAGCACAAACTCTTGAATTATAATACGGTGTGTGTGTGATGCAGATCTACGGCAAGACATGCTGACGCTGCAGATTATTAAAATCATGGAGAATATCTGGCAGAATCAGGGGCTGGACCTGCGGTCAGTCTCACACACTACTCACACACATCCACCTATCCCAGCCCTCTACTCAGACACATCAACCAATCACAGCCCACTACTCACACACATCCACCAATCCCAGCCCTCTACTCACACACATCCACCAATCCCAGCCCTCTACTCACACACATCAACCAATCACAGCCCACTACTCACAAACATCAACCAATCACAGCCCTCTACTCACACACATCAACCAATCCCAGCCCTCTACTCACACACATCAACCAATCCCAGCCCTCTACTCACACACATCAACCAATCACAGCCCTCTACTCACACACATCAACCAATCCCAGCCCTCTACTCACACACATCAACCTATCACAACAGTTTGCTGACAGCTGAGTAACTAGTGTGTGTGTGTGTGTGTGTGTGTGTGTGTAGAATGCTGCCTTACGGCTGTCTGTCCATCGGTGACTGTGTCGGCCTCATCGAGGTGGTGAAGAACTCTCACACCATCATGCAGATTCAGTGTAAAGGAGGCCTGAAGGGGCGCTGCAGTTCAACAGCAACACACTGCACCACTGGATCAGAGAGAAGAACAAGGGAGAAGCGTAAGAAACACAGTTCACCTCCTTATACTACGCCCTAAAAAGTATGCACTCGTTTTGTAAAGAAAAGTAGATACTTAGTGTGTAGCAGAAGTACACAAGCTTTGGGACAAACTATCACATTCGATACGATGCGACTTTAGAGGCTGCTCTCTGTCCCATCTGGACACTGTAAACTGACCTGTCAATCATCTCGTCACAGTTCAAATCCTCCATCTTTCACTTCATTTCTACCGTATTGAAGAGAAATAAATAAGCTCGTTGATCTCCAGTCACGCGTCTTTCATGCATAACGATGTATTTAAAAAGTTAATGGCCAAATGGATCTTCATAAAAATCTGCATTGTTATTGCAGATGAAATATAACACAGATAACATTAAAGGTAACATTAATCAGGTTAGTCTGATTATTAGATTCCAAGGCTTGCCACGAGGTGGTCACCTTAGAGGGGTGCAGCCAAACTGCAGATCTGGAAATATGATTTCACCAAAGTTGTAATGGTGTCCGGAATATAAAAGAAGATGAAAGCAGCCCAAAGGATTAGCAAGATCCAGGAGGACAACATGAAGGTCCTTTCTCTCCACCTTTCCAATCTGGATCTGGTGCCATATGCTGGAATGTTCTGAGCACCCAAGAGAACCCTGATATACCGGGCTAAACCCTAAGCCTAACCCTAACCCTAGCCTGGTCTAGCAGGTATTCTGACAATCTCTTGGTAATGATTTGGAAAAAGACTTTACCCTCAACACTTTGCAGGGATATTGGACAAAACTTCTCTGAATCCCTATCCTTCGGAATCAGAACGCTTCTCCTTCCACACTATCCTCATGAGTCTCCAGAGACACCTCAGGACATCGGGTGTATTCTTGTTCAGCTTGCGTTGGATGGTTTATGCCTAACTCTAGCACATTGATACCTTCTTTCTCTCTTTCAGAGCCCTTTTTCCACTGCTCCTCAAGTTCCCCCCTTTGCTGAACGAGGGATTGATCTCCTTGTTCTCCTTCTCCCACTCTCAAACGGTCTACCCCAAACTGATATACACCGTCTGCCATGTCTTCAGATTTCTTCTCCACTGTACCTGTAACGCTGCTTCACCATCAGGGCCAAATCTGTGCTTATCGTTTCCCACAATCTCTTGTCGGCAGTAGCAGGACATTCCACGTGCAACGCGTCGTTCTTAAAAACAATATGATGAAATATTAATTTAGTAATTTAAAGAATATTTCTGTAAACACATTATATTTAAAGTTTACTGCAGAGCATGCATATACACAATATTTTGAAGTATTTTGAGAAGGTATCGAGACTTGCATCATTCCCAGTGCTTCATGGGAGTGGGTGGAGCTTTTCTGTATAGCATCATGGGTAACGTAGTTTTCACTACAGATTCTACTGTTAAGCAAAAAAACAAGTTAATAAATGAAAGTATAAACCACTGAATAACAACCTCAGAGCTCACAACAGTTCTGTCCTTAAAGGGTTACGTTATGGTTTAAAATCGAATGATGTGATGTAGTCCCTCCGTCTCTCTCCCTCAGCTACGACAGAGCCATCGAGCCTGTCCACGCGCTCCTGCGCCGGATACTGCGTGGCCACGTTCATCCTGGGCATCGGGGACCGGCACAACAGCAACATCATGGTGAAGGAGAACGGACAGGTGCGCTGATCAACCAATCACTGACCACACTGAGAACAGGCGGAGCTGACGCACTGATCACACTAATTCAGTCCAGTGCCAGTGTCGCAGTGAATCCCTCATGAAAGCCTTTCAGCTGTAACGCAGCTCTGCAGAAGTCAGTGCCGTCCGATGCATGTGTCCTTCAGCTGATCATGTGACCCTGTTTTCTTGCAGCTGTTCCACATCGACTTCGGCCACTTCCTCGACCACAAGAAGAAGAAATTTGGATACAAGCGAGAGCGGAGTTCCTTTCGAGTTCTCACACAAGAGTCCCTCAGTCGTCATCAGCAAGGGTGTGCAGGAGTGTACCAAGACCAAAGAGTTTGAGAGGTCCGCGCACACACACACACACACACACTCACACACACTCACACACAGCTCACTGTACAGCACAGGTGTGTGTGTCGTATCCCTCACCTGAGTGTGTGTCAGGTTTCAGGAGATGTGCTATAAAGCGTATCTGGCCATCCGTCAGCACGCGAGCCTCTTCATCAACCTGTTCTCGCTGCTGCTGGGCTGTGGGATGCCGGAGCTGCAGAGCTTCGACGACATCTCTGTAACCTGCGCAAGACCCTGGCGCTGGAGAAGACGCCAGCAGGAGGCGCTGGAGTACTTCACCGAGCAGATGACACGACGTGGCACCACGGCGGCTGGACCACCAAGATGGACTGGATCTTCCACACCATCAGACACATGCCCAACGAGCACTGAAACAGACACACACACACACACCAGATCTACTGAGTACAGTTACGGTATAATTTTACATCTCTTTTTACAAATAAAAATTAAATGTTATGTTATTATTTAGACTAAATTTAATAAGCTATTTCTAATAAAAGACATTCTACAAGATAAAATAATAACTCAACTTTTAAAAATAACTTCATTCAAAAAGTTTGTATCGAATCTTGAATCTCGATTGTGTCGCTTGTAAACATCTGTCCTGATCCTCTGATTAAAGGGGGTGTACACTTATGCTGCAACTATATTCATATTTATCCCACAGTCACGAGTTACACGGGGAGAATGATATTTTCTATAAAGAACAGCCTGTTTTTAGGACAGGACGATTTCTTGCCTCTGTGACATTATTATCGTCATGATAACTCAACATAATTAGTCCAAATTCTCATTCGAGTAATGTGACAGTCTATTATTTAAAAAGTGTTTATATGTCATGATAGTATTTTTTATACAGTTTTGTATTTGTTGTTTTGTACCACAGTATTTAAACAGTAATGAATCTCTAATGAGAATTATGGATGTTCCAAATGTGCGAAGATATGAGCGGCTCTGAAACAGCTTCCCGTTCTCCATGAGGAATATCCGTCCTGTGTTCCTGTGCGTGACTGTTCTCTCACACACACACACACACACACACACGCAAACACACACAAACTGGTGTTCAACAGGAAGTTCCTAACCCTAAATGCAAAGACTTGTGGGAAACCACTACATGTGACTGAGAGCACGATGATGAAGGTTCAGCGGTTCAGTTCACAGTCCTCAGGGTATCAAGGTCAAAGGTCAAGCTTTGATTGGCACTGCCACCTCTAAACCAAACAGCACGAGACGGTTGGATCAGAAGACACTACCCAGAATGCACTCCGGCAGACAGCTTTGATCGCTCCGCTGCTACAGTCTTCCAACGCGTTGGAAGTGCGTATACGATGCTGGACCGAACAATTAGCATGTTCAAATTCTTTTCTCCATCTCTCTGGATGTGACACTGTGAGACACGATGGAATTACAGCGATCTACAATCAGCGAATCAGAGCCAGACAATTATAATCCCGCGAGATCACAATCTGACAATCATAGAGGAGCTCATCGTTACTTCTTAAATTCAGTGTCTAGCGTGCAGTGTCCGCTAAGATAATCGTTTTTGGAACGCCGAGTTATGAAAATGTTCTTTTCTTCTTCAAAACGATTTGTTCTTGGTTATGTGAACATTAACATTATATCATTCTCCAAACATTATGGGAACATTACTTCTGAATGTTCTCTGAAACCAGGATCAACATTTAAAAACATTAGATGTAAAAACGCAGCATGAACGATGTATAAATCAGTGTTTTTGTGCATTATTGTTATGAAAGTCCAGATAACTTTGAATGAACATGTGTTACTGTAACCGGAAGAACGTTTGATAACACTTTCTGTGAACCCCATGCTTGTGATGAATTATTGCACCATTTATACTTATTATTACCTTTTTATAAACATATTTATAAAGACTCATAGAGTCTGACTTAAGTAATTATAAATATAAACGATAAGTGTTCTATGATGCAGTATATTTATGCAGTCTTTAGAAATAAAATAGTAAGACTTATAAATGGTGCAATCATTCATTATAAGCATGGGAATTCACAGATAGTGTTACCAAACGTGTGTTCATAACCTTGCCATAACCTGTAATAGCTGTTCTCAGATCTGATCACATGATCAACATGTGAGCCAATCGTTTGAAGGCGTCAACTTCCTGTCACATGACACGCATCTGCTAGTGCAGCTGTGTATGAATCATGTTTACTTCCTCTGGTGTGATGGAAGTGCATCTCTGCTGTGTGTGTGAGCACAGACGCACTGACAGCAATAACACACACACACGGCACAGACGTAGATGTAGTAATGAAATCACTGTACTGTAATGATGATGATACAATCAGGAGTTCTGGGTGTTTGTTAGTGGATGTTTAATATTTTACAGTCCTTTATTAAACTTTTTTTTAATATAAATGCTGGTGAGTTATTGGTGAGTGTGTGTTTCAAGGCCTGTTCACATCAAGAAGGATAACACACACATCAGTCAAATATGGTGTGCAGAACAAGTCTATCTATCAGCAATAGTGTGGTGATATATGAAGCTCACATTCAAACTAAGCCGTCTTCCTGTTGCTCAGTGAGGCTCGCGTACGCCACGGTATCAAACAAACAAAAGGTAACTGTGATTTAACTCGCAATTCTGACTTTATTCCTCGCAATTACAAGTTTATATCCCAAAATTACGACTTTATTTTCTCAAATACGAGTTTATCTTGCAATTACGACTTTATTACTCGCAATTTTACAAGTTTATATCCCAAAATTGTGACTTTATTTTCTCGCAATTACGAGTTTATCTTGCAATTCTGACATTATTACTCGCAATTACAAATTTATATCTCCAAATTCCAACTTTCGCTTATTTTTCGCAACTCCAAGTTATCTTGCAATTCTTACTTTTTTCTGGCAATTTCGACTTTAGATATAAACTTGAGATATAACCCAATTAGGTTGTGTATCTCTCCTTTTATGTGAAGTGTTTCGCCTTTGTACCGAATCGTAACGAATGATAGCGCTCTGTCTGTTATAAGCACTGCAGTTTTGTTGCCTGTCACTTTAAATGCTCAAACTCTTTAAAGCAGGATGGATTCTGATTGGCTGTAAAAAAAATCGCTCTGAAAGTGATATAATTCTTCTGTGCCATTATCGTTAAGGTTTGGACTTGATTATTCTCTTAGAGTAAGAGCTATTGTTACATTTTATTATCATTATAGTTATCGTCCAGGGAAGCATATGTGTTGCAATATTCAATTTTAAATGTAATATGCAAAATGACAATGCAATATGTAAAATGGCAATGCATTTCTGTATTTAAATTTCGAATTTCCATTATATTTGTGCAACGTTTGGTGCAAACATTTAAATTCAATGATATAACTTACATTTGCCATTGCATACACTAGTTTTAATATGTAAATTGAATACATATTTTTACAGTATTACAGAAATTATTAGATGTTTAACACGTTCAAGCAAAAACTGTAGCAAAATTATAATTTAAATGTTAATCACTGCGTGAAGTTGGCCCAGCCCCATCCACCCTGTCAATCACTGCATGAAGTTGGCCCGCCCCCATCCACCCTGTCAATCACTGCATGAAGTTGGCCCCGCCCCCATCCCACCCTGTCAATCACTGCATGAAGTTGGCCCCGCCCCATCCACCCTGTCAATCACTGCATGAAGTTGGCCCCGCCCCCATCCACCCTGTCAATCACTGCATGAAGTTGGCCCCGCCCCATCCACCCTGTCAATCACTGCATGAAGTTGGCCCGCACCCATCCACCCTGTCAATCACTGCATGAAGTTGGCCCCGCCCCATCCCACCCTGTCAATCACTGCATGAAGTTGGCCCCGCCCCATCCCACCCTGTCAATCACTGCATGAAGTTGGCCCGCCCCATCCACCCTGCTCAATCACTGCATGAAGTTGGCCCCGCCCCCATCCACCCTGTCAATCACTGCATGAAGTTGGCCCCGCCCCCATCCACCCTGTCAATCACTGCATGAAGTTGGCCCCGCCCATCCCACCCTGTCAATCACTGCATAAAGTCTGGCCCCGCCCCATCCACCCTGTCAATCACTGCATGAAGTTAGCAGTTGGCCTTTTTTAGCAGAACTGTCTGAATCAACATAAACTGTATTTACACACACGATTCCTCACAACAGTTCAACCAACTCAGTGTTTTCCACATCGTTGTAACAGTCTCTTCTGTGATTGGCTGCTGTGATTGGGCGTCTGCTGTGATTGGCTCCCGTCAGAAGGACGCTCTCATGTGGTTTCGGCATGTTCTTCAGCTCCAGCTCCAGTTCTCGGTATTTTCTCGTCTCTCTGCTTGAGTTGCTCCTGCAGATTCTGAATCTGGTGACACGACATCTGCAAGATTCAAGTGCACAGCGTTACGACCTCTGACCTCTGAGAAAACCACGTGACCTGACCTCTGTTTGTGTCTGACCTCTGAGGGCTCGGCCCGGCTCGAGATCTGAGCGTGTGCGTGAGGAGATCCAGTCGTAGCTCTCTGTGTCGTCCTCCGTCCAGTCCTGTAGGTCTGCTATGATGTCAGGGGGTGTTCTGCGTCCTGATTGGCCGGAGTCTCTGCTTCAGTCGAGTCGCGTGTCGATGATGTCAGGGGGTGTTCTGCGTCCTGATTGGCTGGAGTCTCTGCTTCAGTTGAGTCGAGAGCTTTAGCTCCAGGTCTCAGAGACATCATCAGCGGCCCTGCATGACCGAGCGTTTACTTTTATGCATTTAGTAGATGGTTTAACCCAAAACAAGAAACAAAAAGAATTCGTCAAAGAGCCAATCAATATTTGCCAGGTTTACTAGTGGGGATTTAAAGTCGTGACGTTGTGAATTTGAAATATGGTGGTCACACTGATTTATATTGCAGAAATATCATACAACATATCTATGATCTGGATATAGAGATCAGTGAGTGGAAAGGTCGTCTATGTTGAGAATGGTGTAGTCTCATTTAGTTGTAATACTATGTATAAATATGGGATTGAAATGAGTAACTTTAATCATTTATAATTCAGATGTAGTTATTTGTTGTTCACAATATCATTCATTTGTTGCTTTAGACTACTTCCATATCATTTTCCCACAAACACTTGAAGGCAGCATTTACTCGCCCTCCCTCTTGCTCCATAATAAAAAGCCTTTTTGTTCAATTTTCGGAAAACAGATTTATCAAGATATGCGTGAATCGAGCAGTTTGCTCCAAGTCTCGTGATGGGATATGATCCTCTATATGATGAACAGATTCTATTTATACAGTTTGACTGGCCTTTATTCTGTCCCCTCAGCCACTCGTCTGCGGTCAGGGCCGGTTCATTGGCTGCTGTTCGCGGGATAAATATCCTCCTGAAAACCCTCACACCGCTGACAGAAACACAAACATCACATTGCATCACAACCTCCATTAACAGCTGGAAACCTCCCACACAGGCTCCTCCCACACACAGGCTCCTCCCACACACAGGCTCCCTCCCACACACTGGCCCCTCCCACACACTGAATCCTGCCACACACAGGCTCCTCCCACACACTGAGTCCTCCCACACACACGCTCCTCCCACACAGGCTCCTCCCACACACCGGCTCCTCCCACACACTGGGTCCTCCCACACACAGGCTCCTCCCACACACTGAATCCTGCCACACACAGGCTCCTCCCACACACTGAATCCTGCCACACACAGGCTCCTCCCACACACTGAATCCTGCCACACACAGGCTCCTCCCACACACTGAGTCCTCCCACACACAGGCTCCTCCCACACAGGCTCCTCCCACACACAGGCTCCTCCCACACACTGAATCCTGCCACACACAGGCTCCTCCCACACACTGAATCCTGCCACACACAGGCTCCTCCCACACACTGAGTCCTCCCACACACAGGCTCCTCCCACACACTGAATCCTGCCACACACAGGCTCCTCCCACACACTGGCTCCTCCCACACACTGAACTCCTGCCACACACAGGCTCCTCCCACACACTGAATCCTGCCACACACAGGCTCCTCCCACACACTGAATCATGCCACACACAGGCTCCTCCCACACACTGAGTCCTCCCACACACAGGCTCCTCCCACACAGGCTCCTCCCACACACAGGCTCCTCCCACACACTGAATCCTGCCACACACAGGCTCCTCCCACACACTGAATCCTGCCACACACAGGCTCCTCCCACACACTGAGTCCTCCCACACACAGGCTCCCTCCCACCACACTGAATCCTGCCACACACAGGCTCCTCCCACACACTGAAATCCTGCCACACACAGGCTCCTCCCACACACTGGCTCCTCCCACACACTGGGTCGCTCCTACACACAGGCTCCTCCCACACACTGAGTCCTCCCCACACACAGGCTCCTCCCCACACACTGACTCCTCCAGCACATGGGCTCCTCCCACACACACTGACTCCTCCTACACACAGGCCCCCTCCCACCCTACACTCCTCTCGTCGCGCCCAGTGTCCAGGTGTGCTCTTGCCCAGTCCGGCACACAGAAGCTCAGCGCTGCCAGCAGGATCTTTCGACGGTGAGCAGTCTGTAGAATCTGAACACCTCACACACACTGATGTTCAGGACCACGCTGGGCACTCACACCTAAACACACAGAGCCAACCAATGACTCTCCAGAGCGGAGCACAGCAGCAGCTTCATGTGTCAACATCATCTCTATATATGTGTGTGTGTGTGTGTGTGTACACAAGCCTCTCTGAGGGGACGTAGACCGATACTCAGAACAGGAAGTGAATGAAGGGTCTCTCCGCACTGAGCCTCATAATACCGAATGTTACCATCACCCTGAAACACACACACACACACACACACACAGTTAAATTATTTTCCTATTACTTGTAAAAATATAAAATTCTTAAATCAAGACACTTGATGTTATGTTTTGTTTCATGAAAAAAATCACATTTCTTCTTAACTAAACATCTCATGAGCAGTCCACAGAAACAATAATCTTAACTCTTCTCCGCCAGTGTTTCGTTGAGTTGCCTTCCATCACCAGTGTTTTCAGGCATTTGCACAAAAGTTTCATGGCCCTCTGAATATTTGGTGTATATCTATTTGAACATTGCAATTTATCAAAAGAAAGAACCCTGTTTTATCCTAGCTTTTTTTAAAAAGCAACATTTTTGAACAAAAAGCTGAGCAAATCTTGTTTTTGTCAAAGTCTACATCCACATGGGATTAGAGAGACGATCAAACACAGAGGGAGTAGATCGAGTCCACCAACACCTCAAAGCTCTCCGTCCTGTCGCTCAGTCCCGGCTCGACACGTCGTTCAGTGACGCTCGGCTGTTGAGATGGATATGCTGGTTAATGTTGATGATCATGTTATTTTACATTTGCATCTGCTTGCATATTGTTCTGCTTCTTCTGTTTGGCCTGTGTTTTGATCAGGAGAGTCTGTACTCTTTCAGAAGATGTGTCATCAGCGCCCCCTAAAAGAGTTTTGCAAACAGCTCTTAAGTCTCTAGATCGGTCTGTAATTGTGTAATCGACTAAAGGTGGATCTTGACTCATTTTCCTGCTAAAGTGGCACATTGACAGCTTTCTGAAGTTATAGGCAAACATTGCCGTTTTATCATATCATGTCCAGTAGATGGCGCTCTCCAGAAATGCAGGTGACAATACATACCAAGATTTGTCTCAATACGCTAAAGCTTTATATAAGCTCATGGTGAATTTAAACAACGCATGAAAGTTTTGGAAATAGATGCCATAAATTGTCATCACTGTTTTTAAAATAATTCAATAGTTTAAACCTATGGTAGGTATTGTACTTTTAAGTAGTCTGATGTTGTGTGTGTGCTTGGTGTGTAAATGAATATGCTGATAATTTAGCCAGATTCTCTCTTGAAAAAGAGGTTTAATCTGGTTAAATAAAGGTTAAATAAAAAATATTCATTGCTGCGTTACTACGAGAACAGTTCGGTCTATCGAAAAGTCTTTGATAACTTTTTGTCTTCATTGTCTGAAGACGATTTGTGCCAAATTTGGTGAAGTTCTGACAATGTTTTAGGGCTAGTTCGCAAAACATGTTTTTCCTTGAAAAATTCAAAATGGACCTTCCCAGCCAGATACAGCATGTGTGTGTCGGCGTCATAAAACGGGAAAATGACCCCCGAACCTCCATCCAAATCCTCCTCCAGCAACGGCTCAGACCAGATCCTCCTGTGGACACACACACCTTATAGCACATCCGCTGAATGCACACATACACACACTGAATATGAGTGTATGTGTGTTACCAGATCCCACAGGGCAAACTGTCTCTGGTTCCAGCAAGAGTTCCCCGTGGACACCAGCATCTTCAGATCCCACAGGAACAGGATCCGGGACACTCTGCGAGAGCCACAGCAAGACTCCTGGGCCAGTGGAACATCACAGATGAAGTTTATGTCTTTATTGTAAACACACACACACACACACACACCTGCAGCACTCGTCCAGTCCGCGGCTCGATGATTTCGGATCTTCTTGTCTTTGCAGACCGTGGCCAACAGACTTCCATCTGCATTAAAACTCAAACAAACCACCAGCTCAGAGTGTGTGTTTATCACACACACCGGCACCTCTGGTATGTCTAAACGCCACACAAACACCTACAACACACACACACACACACCGCTGACAGACGGATGATTTCAGACACTTGTCGAGAAACATGATCTACGTCCAGCGCATCAGTACATCAGAGACTAAAGGACACTTATTAATCTTTAATCACTGTTAAATGCTTTAGTTAGAGGAGGACTGACTCCAGAACAGAACAGTGTGTGTGAGTGTGTGTGTGGTCATACCTTGCAGTCGTAGGCGGAAGCTTAACAGCAGGTCTCTGGCGGCTGGATGCTATCTCGATGAGCTGAAACCCTGCGTCCGTGAGCGAGCAGATCTTTACTGGGAAGCCGTCAGGTCGTCCTTCAGGCCGTCAGGAGGGATGTTCCACACCTTCACCTACACACACACACACACACACACACACGTCAGCTGAGTTTACATCTCGCAATTCTGTTCAAATTAAAAAGGGTAATTGCACATTTTAATCAAATTATTTCAGACTTTTTTCTTGCAATTGTGAGTTTTCATCATTTTCATTGACTATTTAATTTCATGATTTTTTTCATAACAATCTCTTAATTGATTGCGGCACTTAATCCGATTGCGCGCAAGAAGTGAATCAAACTGAGGCTCTTGCCGTGGTGCCGTGTGATTGGCTGTTCATTGAGTTTATCCCAAACTCGTTTCGACAGAAAGCGTTACACTGCGCTTTGAGAGACCGCTGAACCTGATCTAACCTGAGTTTGTTCATCTAGCTCTATGTCACAGGTGTGGAGTGTTTCATAAAAGTCAAAATTATCAGATTTTAACTAAAAAATGGTGAGAAATAAAGTCTGAATTGTGAGATTATTTTTTGTGAGATTTTTTTTATTCTGTGGTGGGAATAAGGTTTATTTCAGTAAATGATGACAGGACTCCTGAAGAACGGAACTCGTACAGTCCTCGGAACAGGAAGCGATGCGCAGGTTCGTTGAACGGGGTCCCACTTGACGTCCAGCACACGAGCGCTGTGACCACACACACGCGGATGCAGAGGACTCACACGGCCCGTCTGAAACACACACACACACACTGGGTCAGAGCAGGCTATGTTGTGTTACGTTGTGTCTGAGGGGGAGTGGCCTTACATGACGGACAGAAATGACAATGAAGGCCCCGCCTCCTGTACACTCGGTCACCACGGCGATGAAGCGTGGATTGACGGCACAGAACTGGTTGTCCTGGACACTATGTGTGATTGACAGCCCGTGGCACCGCCCCTTAACGCCCACCTTCCCGATCACATGATGAAACACCTCACAGGAATAACACTGGGACATCTGAAAACACACACACACACATACACACACACACACACAATGACAGGTTTATCAATACATAATGACTGACAGGATGTGTGTGTGTGTCGTTCAGTACTGTAGTTTTGTTCCACCGAGCGTGTTTGGTTGAAACAATGTTTCAGCTGAAGATCAACGTCTCATTAAGGATTTTCCATCTCATGAATCATTGAACGTCCTGACAAATTTGGAGGATGAATCTTTAATGCTGTAAGAGATTGAGTTACAGAACAAGCCGTTACAACACAAAACATCTGACATTTGACCCAAACAGCGATTCTCACACTCCGCACAACTTTCTCTCTCACGACACGCCGATCTCTGACCTCAACGTCAGTGACGCTCGGCCATCAGCGCATCATCTCACATGAGTCAGTCTGTTGAACTGAAACAGTTGAGCATTTCCCCATTCATCACCAGTGCGTCTAAATACAGCACTTATCACTAAATATTAGCGTGGCATGCCAGACCTACATCAAGATGTTAGATCTGGAAACTCTTCATTGACGGGGCTCAATCCGAGGGGCGGGATAAACGGTTGTCTTTCAAATTCTCTCTGCACGCAATTGGATAGCGCTAAAGCCAATCAGAGCAACGAAGAATGTGACGTACTCAGCGGAGCAAGTTGACATATTATTAAACTTTTACCGTATCTCAGTCCAGCTGTCAACATTGAACATTGAAAATAAGGGAGATTTCCCGGAATCCATCCCCAAAATAAGGGATTTTTTACACGACCCACAAACTTTAAGAATAAAACACTAATCATTAAAAGTCTAAAGAGTTTATAACTAGCTACATATGTGTAGAGAGAAAGACAGTATATATGTGTGCGTGTGTGTGTATGAGAGAGCAAGAGACAGTGCGTCATTAAAAAAATAATATCATAGAGAATGTTTAAATACTATAATATCAGCTTACGAGGGAAACGGAGGCGGAGTAGTGCTTGCTTGAGATGATTCGGGAGAGGTCCGTGCACCTATACCGATCAGAGCACGCGCTGACACGGAGTAAAGCCTTTATCCTCGATGCCACAGCACGACTGCGGATCGTTTTGCCACAGCTTTTTTGTAACAGCGCGAGGATGAACCAACTAAAACCGAGTATGTCCGAGCTTGCTCTTACCGTCTCAACTCTGTTCGTCATTATGTTAAGCCCGCCCGCCAACTCTATACACGATGTGATTGGCCCGGCCAGAGTTGGGCCTTTCCAGCTGAAACCGTCTATGGAGAGTTGCTAGACCACACTTTGCGGCAAAATAATTTTTGCTGCCGCTAGGGTGCGTCTAGATTTCTAGGCTAACTAAATATGTGATAAACAATAAAAAGAAATCTGAATCAGACGTAAATTTAGCCTTTGAGTCATGTCCTTTGAGCCTTGGCTTTTTAGTATTCTACTATATGGATGTTTTTGTGTTTCTTTTCCATGTCTGTTTGACTCTTTTATTGCAATGTACAGCACTTTGGAACTGCGGTAGTCTGTAAGGTGCTATATAAATAAATAAACAAAACGAACAAAACGAAAACCACTTGCTGGAGTGAAATGGGTTCGAAGCGACCTTAAGAATAAACCCTGGCCGAGGTCGCAGCAGATACTATAAATAACGGGGTCATGACCCTCTGGAACAATTTATTTATTTATTTTCATTTTAAAGTTAACTTTTAAAGGGCACTTTGAGAGTTCAAAATTAAAAGCTAAATTAAAACCCATATTCAGTGTGCAAATTGAACAAAGTCAGTGTATTGACTTGTACCTAATTTTAAATGAGACTCAAACCTCTTTTTACTACTACTTTTAAATAATAATAATTATATTCCAATGACAATAATAGCCATATAGCCTATTGTAAAACAAAAGTATTGAAAAATAAATTAAACTTTCATCATTAGTTTTGTCATAATTTCTATACATGCAAGAGATAAACCTGTGAGCATAAATTTGAGCGGAAAACGAGTTTTAAAAACGGGTCAAGACTAGTGAAATGCTGTAATCGTCAACTATGCAAATGTGAAAATAATATGTAATTGCGTTCCTGAATGCATGTGATCTCAGCAGATGCACAGATAGAGTTCACTGCATTCATACACTGTGAACTAAGCAGGCCAACAGGCCAATGAAATGGCGTAATGGTGTAGTGGCTTCAGATATTCGTCACACAGAGACGTTCCCATAGCGACAGCTAACACAGTGTTAAAGTGAACCTGTGAAAGGGAACAAACTTTCAGACCTCACAAGTCCTTCTCACACGTCACATGATTCAAGCAAGAAACATTACATTGACCAACAACCTTCAGAAAGCAAACACTGAACAGCTGCTATTTTACACTAATAAGGTGCTTTAGTCATTAAAGGTGTGTCTCTGATGAGCCCAGAGTGTGTGTGTGTGTGTGTGTGTGTGACGTCTAAGCTCAAAATACCCCACAGATATTTTTATATAGCACATTAAAATTGTCACTTTTTGAGAATGAGCAAAAACAGTTTTGTGTCCGTCCCTTTAAATGCAAATGAGCTGCTGCTCCCGGCACAGGGGGCGGACCTTCAACAGCTTGTGCGTGTGCGTAAGCGGCTCTGATTACCTCACACAGACACACACTGAATATTTCAAAAACTTGTAGTCTATAAGTTGAAACTGGAGTCAGAAAGATGGCGAGACTCAAGAAGAAGTGACAGCATGTAGAAGCAACAGTTTATGTCTGATTTGGAGTTAACTATCTTTAGTATATTCTGTCATGATAGTCTATAAATCATGTTCCCAGGGACGGGGTTTAAGTGCATTTTAGGGTTTGTGATGTCACTAACCTGGGAGGAAGCTCGTGTAAGTTCTACCAGCCGTTTATTGTAGTCCTTAAAACGTGATTTCTGGTGCTGATGGTCTGATAGTGTCAGCGTGGGGAAAATATAATTTCTGGAAATTTTATTAGAAACATCATCATTTCTTCATGTCATCATTTCACACTTGTGTCATTTCTCAGAATATCTTTTGTTTTCTGCAGAAACAGGAAAGTAATTTCAACATGATCTCATGGTAATTTGTAACCTTTTTACATTGCTACAAAATAAAAATAAAAAATGTTCTTCCAATTGCATCTTGCAGTTCTTACTTTTAGAATTGTTTTTAAAAAGTCTAAATTGAGATGAAGTCAGTCATTTTATTCTATGCAGTGAATACAATTCTATATAAAATACACGTTTCTCTCCCGTCGAGTTGTTCGTGCAGGTTTGAATGACCCGAGGGCGAGTAAATTAACAATGTTTGGGTGAACTGTCCCTTTAAATCTGAAAATATTGTCAGTAAAGGAATTACTGTAAAACTCTCTCTACACACACACACACACACACACACACACACAGAGAGAGAGAGAGAGAGAGAGAGAGTTGAAGCGACTTACAGCTTCTGAGGTCAACAGAGAAAACGCTCGTATTGTCATGATGTCGAAAGCCTCATTTTAACCTCACAGTGACGTCACCGCACAGTCGCGCGCTTCGAGGCACGTACATCTTTCGCAAGAGTGAAATCTTCAGTTTCCTTCTGCTTTCTGAGTGTGTGTGTTTAATCGTGTCTACCTTCATAATCACGAGTAGTCCGACATCGCAGCTTACTGGTGTGTGTGTGAGAGTGTGTGGGTCCTCGGGTCTCAGGAGGTTGATGAGCGCATGTTAATTAATTAATTATGATTCGAATGCGTGAGGAAAATACAGTGTGTCTGTGTGTTTGTGAGAGGGAGAGTGTGTGATAGAAAATGTGTGTGTGTGTGTGAGAGAGAGAGAGTTCATGGACAATGACTCTGTAAATGCCATCTGAAGTTTATTCAACACTTTACAGATCAACACACTTATGGAAGCACATTTCTGCCACAAGCAAATAAATACCCTTTTGTAAATCATAACTCATTTATGTAAATGAGATGAAAAATTTGGAATTAAGATTTAGATTATGACAGTTAATTATGACATACAAAATTATAATTATGAGATGAAGTCAAAATTTTGATATAAAGCCATACATTCACATTTTCAGTGGGGTTAGTAAGTCTGAGGCCCCATCCACACGAAGACGCATTTCGCTGAATCCGTATACATTTTTTATTCGTAGTGGCGTTTCGTCCACACGGATCCGCGTTTTGGGAGAGTTAAACCGCTATTTTTTTAAATCTTGAAATGGCTATGTTTAAACAACATTGACAAACAACAATTAAAAACGAACAGAAACAGATAAGCTATAACGTTACTCTCTCTTATAGCCTAATCCGTATGAAGTGCATTAGCCTACGCTACTCCATAGGCTCGTTCACAAGTGAAGTGGCGAGTCAGCAGCATCATCAACTTCCTCTTTTCAGTCAAGAATGATACAGAAAACATTAGTTTATTAATAACCAATTAAAATGTCTATATTTGACACATTCGTTACATTTGCCGGTCTTTGTGACAAGCTTTCTGAGTCCGCTAACTAATCGAATATCTTGACTGATTTTGTACCAGGCAATTTATGGTTGTTCAATAAAGTTCTTGGTAAAAAAGAAAATAAGCAACTGTGCATAATATTTCATAGCCTTTTATTTCACAGCATTCTCATGCCAAGGGCCATATTTTGACACTTTTGCAAAAGCGTAAAGATCCAACGCACATGGCACACGCAAGGTTTTATGCGCATGCTCTAAGTCTTCTTCTCGCATTTTTAGTGGATATCTATGGCAGAATTACAGCGCCGCATACTGGTCTGGGATGTCTACTACACCGTTTTCAGTCGGTTTCAGTGGTTTCGTGTGGACGCAGATATTTTTCGAGACGCCGCCGTGTTTACAGACTTTTTTTTAGAACGAGGAAAAAAATATCGGATAAGGGAAGCTCTGGCTTCGTGTGGACGAGGCCTAAATGTTGTTTTTATGTCATCATTCAGATTTCCAGACGCATGATTGTTCTGATGTTCCACACACTCTGACTGGAGGAACAGGGTCATAGAATAAAGGCCTCATTCGAGGAGGAACCAGTTCATGTGCAGAAACACACACACGTCATGTGACCATCAGACCGTCCAATCAGAGCTCTTGTCCATCGTCCTCCAGCTTCGTCGGTGATCATGTGTGAGATCTCGGTGAAGCTCGCCCGCTCATCCGCTTTCTGTGGAACACACACACACACATTCACATTCAGGACATCCAACGTTAAATGCTCAATTATGTTTTTAAAAAAGGACGTCGCAGAGGGTGACATCATATTCAATAAATTAGTTTCCTTTCATATTCAGCTAATTACTCAAGTAATAATAATTATTCAAGCATGCCGTCAGCACTTTCACTCGGAGGTTTACACTGAGAAGTTTACACAGAGATGATATCATGTTTCAAAGTGTGTGTTCGAGCTCAAACACTGTTGTGCAAATGAACGGCCGGATCGCATGAACAGTTTCGGTCTTCAGTAGAGCGGTGTCGAGTTAGCGGCCCTAAGTTAATCACTAATGATCTTTATAACAGAAGTGAATCAATCAAAACTTTATCTGGATAATAACTCTATTCTACATCTGCTGTAAAGCCGAAACACTCCCTGTTACTGTAATCTCCTGTTATCACTGTAAAGCTGCTGTGAACTCTATAGTGTTAAAGCGCTGTATAGATGAAGGCACAACACTACAAAAGCCTCTTGCTCGTGTTTCATGGATGAGGCCCGAGAGAAGCGTCAGCTAGAATCAGTCCTCATGATAGAGCGACACACACACACACACACACACACACACAAACACACGTTACCTCCATCCAGCACATCTGCATGATACTGTAGATGCGAGCCGACGCTTTCTTGGGCCGATAGAGCCGATGTCCCTGAGTGACCATCATCACCACCTCGTGGTTCTGGTTCTGTTCATACGGCATCTTCCCCTCCGTAAAGACTTCCCACATCAACACACCTGCGGATAACAAGCACAAGCTTTGAGCGATCTGCACTGTATAAAGCGCTGTAGAAATAAGTAAAGCTGTGAACAGGAGATCTAGACACTGACCGAAGGACCAGACGTCAGATTTACTGCTGTATTTGCAGAAGTTGAAGACTTCAGGAGGAGACCATTTCACTGGGAACTTCGCTCCGGACGAACTCCAGTACTGATCGTCCAGAACGTACCTGGAGGAGAACAGGAACATCTGGAGAACAGGAACATCTGGAGAGCATCTGAACATCTGGAGAGCATCTAAACATCTGGAGAGCATCTGAACATCTGGAGAGCATCTGAACATCTGGAGAGCATCTAAACATCTGGAGAGCATCTAAACATCTGGAGAGCATCTGAACATCTGGAGAGCATCTAAACATCTGGAGAGCATCTGAACATCTAGAGAGCATCTGAACATCTGGAGAACATCTAAACATCTGGAGAGCATCTGAACATCTAGAGAACATCTAAACATCTAGAGAGCATGTGAACATCTGGAGAACATCTAAACATCTGGAGAGCATCTGAATAACTAGAGAACATCTAAACATCTAGAGAGCATCTAAACATCTAGAGAACATCTGAACATCTGGAGAGCATCTGAACATCTGGAGAGCATCTGAACATCTGGATACAATCTGAACATCTAAACATTTGGAGAACATCTGGAGAACATCTAGAGAACATCCAAACATATGGAGAACTTCTAAACATCTGGATAGCATCTGAACATCTAGAGAACATCTAAACATCTGGAGAACATCTAGAGAACATCTAAACATCTAGAGAACATCTGGAGAGCATCTAAACATCTGGATAGCATCTGAACATCTAGAGCTTGGATAAATGTCATTTTCTGTATAAGCTTAAACGTTTCCTGCAGCTCGTGTAGTTTGAAGACTCGTGCGAACGGCAGCGCTGCAAAGGAAACTCCGCCTACGACTTCTACGCCAATTCTTTTTAATAGAATATTTGTTTGTACTATTATTGTTAGGGGCAAGGGTGTGTAAGTGTATTGTTATTTATTGTAATATTACAATTATCAGAAAAGGGCACAATACATTGAGACAGAAGGGGCTTGAGCCCAGTGTGTGTTCAGTACCTGGCCATCCCGAAGTCCGAGACCTTCACCACCAGTGAGCTGTTCACCAGACAGTTCCTGGCCGCCTGGCGGGCAGCACACACACACACACACACACACACAGTCAAGCATTTATACTGTTACACAAGATTCTACCACAAATAAATGCTGCTCCTCTTCTGAACTTTCTATTAATCAAAGAATTTTCAATCATAAATGTGTCTTGATCATCAGATCCTCATATTAGAGAGATTTCTGAAGGGTCATGTGACACTGAAGACTGGAGTAATGATGATAAACTCAGCTTTGAACACAGGAATAAATTACACTTTACTGTCATTTATTGCATAATGATATAATAAAAAATTACACATAATTATTACACGGCTCTGAGGAATGCTTGAGAGAGAGATCTCAGAATAAATCTCTTGTGTGTGTGCGCATGTGTGTGTGTGTGAGAGAGAGAGGAAGTGATCTCAGAATAAACCCCCTTTAGGTTTGTTTGTGTGTGTGTGTGTGTGTGTGTGTGTGTGTGTGTGTGTGTGAGTGATCTCAGAATAAACCCCCTCTAGGTGTGTGTGTGTGTGTGTGAGTGATCTCAGAATAAACCCCCTCTAGTGTGTGTGTGTGTGTGTGTGTGTGTGTGTGCACTCACCAGGTCTCTGTGGATGAAGCCGTTCTGCTCCAGATGCTGCATGCCCAGGCTGACGTCGTGGCAGATTCCCAGCAGCTCCAGTGCTCCCAGTGCTCCTCTCCGCTGCCGCAGGTAGTTCAGCAGACAGCCCAGCTCCATGAACTCCGTCACCAGGTAGATCGGCCTCTGCTGCGTACACACACCGTACAGCTGCACCAGGTTACGGTGGGACAGATTCCTGCGGAAACACACACACACACACACGTGAGCTTAAGATGCCTAAAGTAGTAAACGGACATCTGATATTATGTCCTGTTTTCTGGGGGAATTAATCAACGTTCAGTGAGTAAAACAAGCAAAATGATCTGCCGATGGGGTGAGAAAATAATGTTGTTCTGTTTGAATTAAGATGATTTTTCAGATAATTCTGCTTGTTTTAAACATCAACTCACTTCATGTTGATTAATTCCCCAGAAATCAGGACATAATATCTGATATTTCACTCATCTAGTAAATGCATCTTGATTTAAGAAATGTTATTGTTATGTTATGTGATATTTGGACTGGAGACAAGACAAAAATACTAAGCTAAGGTGTGTGTGTGTGTGTGTGTGTGAGAGAGACTCCTACATCATGATCTTGGCTTCCTCTATGAAATCATCTTCACTCATGGCTCCTTCCCTGACGGTTTTAATGGCCACTTTATGCTGCGCCCTCCACTTTCCCAGTCGCACCACTCCAAACTGGCCACAGCCCAGCTCCTTCATGAAGGTCAGCTCCGACGGGTTGATCTCCCACTTATCTGCACATCAAGCGTCCAGTCGAGTTTATTTCTACAGTGGCCTCAGCAGGGAAATTACAGAAGTAAAGATTCTGCTATGAAGTTCATCATGAGGTTCCTCAGGACGACCCGGCGTGTGGTGTGACCCCTGACCTCTGACCCATACGTGCACGTGTGTGTGATTGTGTTTGTACCATAGCTAAAGCCTGCTGTGGGCGGGGCTCCTCTGGTCTGGTCGCCCACGCGCGTGCCGGAGTCTGGAGACGAGTCCGCGCGTTGTGTTTGTGGTACTCGAATCAGCTCACAGACGCTGCCGAACACGTACTTCTCTGCCAGGTAAAACTGTGGCGGCGAGCTGTGCATCTCTTTGATCTGGTAATGTCTGACCGTACCTACTCCATCCCTATTACCATCAACACACACGATCAGCATCGCATCATGAGTGAGTGAGTGTGTGTGTGTGTGAGAGAGTCTCACCCTGTGTTCTTGGTGTACAGTGACACAGTGTATGTCCCTGTATTGCTGGACACTCGAACCATAAACCCCCTTCTTTACCCTAAACACATGATAAACTGAGTTTAACAAATACTGTTCTGAATGTTCACACACACACACAAACACACACACACACACTCACCTCTTTCCTGAGCAGCTCTTCAGCTTTGCTGCGATTTACATTTTTACAGAACCATCTGAAACACAAAACACACAAATAAACAACTCAAGTTTAAAATCTGATCATGAAACACAAAAATACAACCCTAACAAAACACATAGAAACATATGAAAATAAACATTTATTAATTGAGTGAATGTGTGTAGACTTATGTTGAGCTGTGTAGAGATGTGTAGAGTTGTCTGGAGTTGTCTAGAGTTGTCTAGAGTTGTCTAGAGTTGTCTAGAGTTGTCTAGAGCTGTCTAGAGCTGTCTAGAGCTGTCTAGAGCTGTCTAGAGCTGTCTAGAGCTGTCTAGAGCTGTCTAGAGCTGTCTAGAGCTGTCTAGAGCTGTCTAGAGCTGTCTAGAGCTGTCTAGAGCTGTCTAGAGCTGTCTAGAGCTGTCTAGAGCTGTCTAGAGCTGTCTAGAGCTGTCTAGAGCTGTGCAGAGTTGTATAGATTGGTGTAGATTGGTGTAGAACTGTGTCAGAGCTGTGTAGAGCTGTGTAGAGCTGTGTAGAGCTGTGTAGAGCGGTGCAGAGCGGTGCAGAGCGGTGTAGAGCGGTGTAGAGTGGTGTAGAGTGGTGTAGAGTTGTGAGGATGAGAGTGGTGTAGAGTTGTGTAGAGCTGTGTACAGTGGTGCAGAGTGGTGTAAAGTGGTTAGAGTTGTGTAGAGTGGTCTAGAGTTGTGAGGGTGAGTGTGGTGTAGAGTGGTGTAGAGTTGAGTAGAGTGGTGTAGAGCCGTCTAGAGTTGTGTAGAGTTATGTAGTGTTGTGTAGAGTGGTTAAGAGTTGTAAGGGGGAGAGTGGTGTAGAGTTGTGTAGAGTGGTGTAGAGTTATGTAGAGCTGTGTAGAGTGGTTTAGAGTTGTGAGGGTGCGAGTGGTGTAGAGTGGTGTAGAGTTGTGAGGGTGAGAGTGGTGTAGAGTTGTGAGGGTGAGAGTGGTGTAGAGTGATGTAGAGTGGTGTAGAGTGGTGTAGAGTTGTAAGGGTGAGAGTGGTGTAGAGTTGTGTAGAGATAGGGTTAGGGTTTGGTGTAGAGCTGTGTAGAGTGGTGTAGAGTTGTGTAGAGTTGTGTAGAGTGGTGTAGAGTTGTGAGGGTGAGAGTGGTGTAGAGTGGTGTAGAGTGGTGTAGAGTGGTGTAGAGTTGTGAGGGTGAGAGTGGTGTAGAGTGGTGAAGAGTGGTGTAGAGTTGTAAGGGTGAGAGTGGTGTAGAGTTGTGTAGAGAAAGGGTTAGGTTAGGGTTTGGTGTAGAGCTGTGTAGAGTGGTGTAGAGCTGTGTAGAGTGGTGTAGAGCTGGTGTAGAGTGGTGTAGAGTGGTGAGGGTGAGAGTGGTGTAGAGTTGTAAGGGTGAGAGTGGTGTAGAGTTGTGTAGAGATAGGGTTAGGTTAGGGTTTGGTGCAGAGCTGTGTAGAGCTGTGTAGAGTGCTGTAGAGTGGTTTAGAGTTGTGAGGGTGAGAGTGATGTAGAGTGGTGTAGAGTGGTGTAGAGTGGTGTAGAGTGGTGTAGAGCGGTGTAGAGCTGTGAGTTGTGAGGGTGAGAGCGGTTTAAGAGTTGTGAGGGTGAGAGTGGTGTAGAGTGGTGTAGAGTTGTAAGGGTGAGAGTGGTGTAGAGTTGTGTAGAGATAGGGTTAGGTTAGGGTTTGGTGTAGAGCTGTGTAGAGTGGTGTAGAGCTGTGTAGAGTGCTGTAGAGCTGTGTAGAGTGCTGTAGAGTGGTGTAGAGTGGTGTAGAGTTGTAAGGGTGAGAGTGGTGTAGAGTGGTGTAGAGTTGTAAGGGTGAGAGTGGTGTAGAGTTGTGTAGAGATAGGGTTAGGTTAGGGTTTGGTGTAGAGCTGTGTAGAGTGGTGTAGAGCTGTGTAGAGTGCTGTAGAGTGGTTTAGAGTTGTGAGGGTGAGAGTGCTGTAGAGTGGTGTAGAGTGGTGTAGAGTTGTAAGGGTGAGAGTGGTGTAGAGTTGTGTAGAGATAGGGTTAGGTTAGGGTTTGGTGTAGAGCTGTGTAGAGTGCTGTAGAGTGGTGTAGAGTTGTAAGGGTGAGAGTGGTGTAGAGTGGTGTAGAGTTGTGAGGCTGAGAGTGGTGTAGAGTGGTGTAGAGTTGTAAGGGTGAGAGTGGTGTAGAGTTGTGTAGAGATAGGGTTAGGTTAGGGTTTGGTGTAGAGCTGTGTAGAGTGCTGTAGAGTGGTGTAGAGTGCTGTAGAGTGGTGTAGAGTTGTAAGGGTGAGAGTGGTGTAGAGTGGTGTAGAGTTGTGAGGGTGAGAGTGGTGTAGAGTGGTGTAGAGTTGTAAGGGTGAGAGTGGTGTAGAGTTGTGTAGAGATAGGGTTAGGTTAGGGTTTGGTGTAGAGCTGTGTAGAGTGCTGTAGAGTGGTGTGAGTGGTGTAGAGTTGTAAGGGTGAGAGTGGTGTAGAGTGGTGTAGAGTTGTGAGGGTGAGAGTGGTGTAGAGTGGTGTAGAGTGGTGTAGAGTTGTAAGGGTGAGAGTGGTGTAGAGTTGTGTAGAGATAGGGTTAGGTTAGGGTTTGGTGTAGAGCTGTGTAGAGTGCTGTAGAGTGGTGTAGAGTGGTGTAGAGTTGTAAGGGTGAGAGTGGTGTAGAGTGGTGTAGAGTTGTAAGGGTGAGAGTGGTGTAGAGTTGTGTAGAGATAGGGTTAGGTTAGGGTTTGGTGTAGAGCTGTGTAGAGTGCTGTAGAGTGGTGTGACTCACATGAACTGCTCCAGTGTGTCGGACTCCTTCTCCGTCACGTAGTTGCTTGGGATGTAGCCCTCTTCTCTGCAACAACAGCAACACACACAATAACAATATCTATAATCACAAACTGGGTTTCATCCGAAATACATCGAAATATACATGCTGGGAAAGATCAGTTATTACAGGAAGAGCTCAAAACAAATTTTTCAATGAAAAGTCACACCGTCTGACTCTTCAGGGCAAATACTGTGCAGATTATAATGATGTTCATCGCATGTGATGATGCCAAACGCCACCGTCACTGAGATACACACGAGATACACACACAAGACCCGTGGTGTTCCTTTAATGTCCTTCTAAACCTCTCTTTACGCTTTATTATCACCACATATCGGATTTAATGCAAACAAGTGCTTTTCTTTCTCAGTATTTTTGTCTTGTTTTCAGCTCAAATATCTAAAAATTCTTAAATCAAGGAGCATTTACTAAAGTAGTAAAATGACATGAGATATTATGTTTTCTGGGAAAATTAATCAAAATCGATTTAGTTGATGCTTAAAACAAGCAAAATGATCTGCCAATGGGGTCCGGAAAAATAATCTTAATTCAAATGGAAACATGATTTTTTTTTTACACCATTGGCAGATAATTTGCATAATTTAAGCAAAAACTCAGTTCATTGTGAACTTGCCTTCTTGTCTGGTGAATGAGCTTTAGTGGAGTTTTATAACACTGAGAAGAATAATCTACGATCAGCCGAGAGAACTGCACAAACACAGACGAATCCTGTGCAAACTGACAGAAACCAAGCTGACAAACAGATTATTTGGTGATAAATGCTGTGTTGTTCAATCTGTTTGTCAGCTTGTCAATCGGAGATTTATAAGCGATTTAAAAGGCGGGTGATATTCGACCTGAACACACATTAGGGAAAGATGTCAGAGACGCACCCGTGTGTGTTTCGGGCCTTGTACCAGTTGGCGTCACACTTCTCCAGGATCACGTACTCTTCACCCGTCTTCAGCGTCAAATCATGAGGCTCCAGCCCATTGAAGTTCGTACAGCGCGATGACCACTTCCTGTGCAGGCCCCGCCTCTTCCTGTGCCTCCTGTGGGGGAGGCGGGCGGCCGGCGAGCCTGTGGAGAAAACACTGATGACACACACACACACGAGACGCAGGAGCGGTAAAGCACTCAGACGAGTGTAACTCACCGCTGAGCCGCCGCTCTCGTCTCCAGGAACCGAGGGAGAGGTTTACGGGAAACTGGGAGAGAAACACTCGAGTTATTTCTACAGTGCAGGAAAACAACACAATCAATGATGCAAACGTCACATCACAACGACAAATATATCATGAGAGGCTGAATGAGTGTCAAGTCTTCATTAGAGATATATCGGCCACCGTATCGGTATCGGCTGATACATGTTCGGTTTTAATATTGTCGTTATCGGCCCGATAATAAAACCTGCCTGATATATTAAAGCTGATCAATGATGTATTATTTCCTTCAGATGCGACTGTTCAACATGAGGGCTTTGAGCTGCTTGAAATATAACATGTTCTGTCATATCCGTCTACGTCAAATCATAACGAGGACATTATAATTGTGTTTGGGACGTGGCTTTTAATGGTGAGATTTTTGTTTTTTGTAATCAAAATTTTGATTTAGGCTTTACAGACCAATATATCGCACACTCACTTTTCCAATCCCAAAAACACGCAAGCAGGAGACTGTGATTCGAGGAGAGAAAATGAGCCCCAACTGGACAATAGACATCTGTTCTTCTGATAGAGCTGCAACAGCACCCCCCGGTGGATTAGGTTATGTCGGAAAACAACACGCAATTAAAACAAAGTTAGTGAGAATATAAGTTCTATCTGTAAGGAAGGGTTGTACATGCCTGATGAAGGTCGTGAGAACGAAACGTTGCTAATAACATGTTGACACTTATTTGCAAGTATTGATAGCGTGCGCGAGTTCTCTCGTTATTCCTCGAACTGAAGAAGGAAAGACATCTTGGATGATGTGGGGAGAGTCGATTGTGAACTAATCTTCTGAAGTTTTATTTACTTTCGTCTATCAAAGCATCCTCAAACAACGGAGATTTGTCATGTAAGGCAGGGACCCACCGATGTCAACATTTTTTCCAGATACAGATAATTCGTTAAATTTGATTGTTTGTTTCTTCAGTGGAAGACAAATGAAGGTTTTTGAGGAAAACGTTGCAGGATTTCTCCATATGAGTGACTTTAATGGGGTCCAACGGGTCAAAGGTCAGATGTGAGTTTCAATGCAGCTTCAAAGTCTCTAGACACGATCCAGCCGAGGAATAAGAGTCTGATCTAGACTAACCAGCGACATTTAGAACAAAATACACATTTATATACTTTAACCACTAATGCTGGTCTTGCTCGAGCTGTGATGCGACACACATTACGTAATCAGTTCAAGCGTGACGTAGGCGTAAGAACAGATCTAGTGTTTACAAAGCCAGCGTGTAAAGACTGACTTAAACACCACTTACAAAATAAATAAAAGTTAAAACAACGATGTCGGAAAATGTTGAAGTTGGAGGAGATTGGGTGTGAGTAAATTATCAGGAAATTTTACTTCTGAAGTGAATTAAACCTTTAAATCGCGATGAAATGGAAATAGAGACAGAACATTTGTTTTATATTGTGACATATCGGAGTAAAAGGTATGATCAAATACAGGGCGGGGCTTGGTTCTGTTGGAGACTGGATGTTGAGATGTAGGCGGGGCTTGGTTCTGTTGGAGATAGGATGTTGAGATGTGGGCGGGGCTTGGTTCTGTTGGAGATAGGATGTTGAGATGTGGGCGGGGCTTGTCTCTGTTGGAGATTGGATGTTGAGATGTGGGCGGGGCTTGGTTCTGTTGGAGATAGGATGGTGAGATGTGGGCGGGGCTTGATTCTGTTGGTGATTGAATGTTGAGATGTGGGCGGGGCTTGGTTCTGTTGTGATAGGATGTTGAGATGTGGGCGGGGCTTGGTTCTGTTGGAGATTGGATGTTGAGATGTGGGCGTGGCTCTCACCGTCCCCGAACAGGTTGTAGCCTTCGCATACTGGCGCGAGTTTATCCACTTGTCCACAGCACAGCCACTCGCCCTCCTGCCAGAACTGAGGGTGGAACTTGGCTGCGATATGAGGATTGTTCCTTATCTCTGAGGAAAACACACACACAGCTGTCTGCACTGGATGGGTCATGTGTGAGCATTAAAGGGGACATATCATGGAAATCTGACTTTTCTCTTGAGCAAGTACTAAAATCATTTTCCGGTGCTTCCAAACCCCGAAAACCTGAAAACTGAAACCCAGTAACTCTGTTTTGGTGATTCTTTCTCTGCGAGCGTGTCAACAAATAAGCCGAACAGAAATCGCTCCACTTCTACCGTATGAGGAGGATCTTATTATAATATTCCCTCCCTTAATCTGCACGTTCACACACACCAGCCGAGCGCCAGCAGAGCCCAGTTCTAACACACTGGAGAAGACCCAGCTGAGCCTGAAACACAGACGACACTGAACACTATTGAGCAGAATATGTGACCGCTGTCTTATAAACACTGTCTCAGGAACTGTGGACACTTGTGGAAGAGTTCAAGATGATGATGAGATGATCAGAGGAACTCCACAACAACTCCACAAATGTCTCCGCTAACATTCAGAAACGTGTAAAAGTGAAGCTCTCTCCGAATCTCTCCGTAAGGCGGAGCTAAAGCTGCTGTTACTCCTGATCCTGGATCAGTCAGATTTTAGAAAGATCTATCCGACTTTATAGATCCAACTTACATATTCTTACTAAAGCCATTTAACAAATTTCATCCAGCTAGTGCTTTATATCTTCTCCCAATCAAAACTATCCTGTCGGCAAATCCAAACTGATCAATGTGACTAGAAGACATTAAAATGTTACAAATACTAACATAATGAACATGTGTAAAGCTGCTTTGAGACAAAGTGTGTGAGAAAAGAGAATCGAATGAAGGTGCCCTGGAACGATTATATACCACATACATCATGTTTAAAGACAAAAAAAGTATTTTTAAATGATTTTTTTATATATATATATATATTTGCGGCTCTTCGTTCCTCGACAGTGTGTCAGTTCTGCGTTCACTGTGGAAGTGTGAGTGTTTCTTCAGTAGTTTCAGTGGTTTTAGGTCTGTGAATACGAGAGCTTACAGTACATTCATTAAATACATGTTGCTTATGAAGATCATACACATTTAATGAAACACATGAGGATCTCACTGACCTTCCTTGATGTTCTGGACCCAAGCGTTTCGACTCTCATTACTGGGAGCGAAAATATACAGCGTGGTGGAATCATGGACGACCTGAAGCGAGAGAGAATTGTGATCTGACTCGTCCGTGTCTCGGTGTTTAAAACAACCAATGGTTTGTGGTTCCATGGATGTTAAAGGTTCCTCGTGGAACCAATAAAGAACCATTATATGAGAACTGAATTGAGAACTCTCATCTCTATATATAAAAATTAACTGAATTAATAACTTCTTTACAACAGAAATGAACCATCACTGAAGCTGGACTGTGACGCTATTTTCTAAAAGAAACAAACTTTGTTGCATTATTTTCTCCTGTTATCTTTGTAAAGCTGCTCTGAAACACTCTGCTGTAAAAGCACTGTATAAATAAAGGTGACTTAACCTTTTTTTAAGAGTGAACTATAAACATCTGTTGTATACCAAATAAATTGGAAAGCCTGTCCTTGTAAGACGTTCTCCAACGATAATCTTTTGTTACTTTGTGTATTGTGTGTGTTTGCATCAGTTTTGAGGTTGTAATAAAGACCTGGAAGGGGTATTTATTCTGGCAGGGGATGATGGAGGCGCAGTTCTTCACGATCTCCACACACTTGATCCTCTGCAGATCCACCGAGCCCTTTCTTCAGCCTCTTCTGCAAAACACAATCCTCAGTCTCATTCAATAACCCTCAATCCCACTCAATAACCCTCAATCTCACTCAATAACCCTCAATCACACTCAATAACCCTCAATCACACTCAATAACCCTCAATCTCACTCAATAACCCTCAATCACACTCAATAACCCTCAATCTCACTCAATAACCCTCAATCTCACTCAATAACCCTCAATCCCACTCAATAACCCTCAATCCCACTCAATAACCCTCAATCACACTCAATAACCCTCAATCACACTCAATAACCCTCAATCACACTCAATAACCCTCAATCACACTCAATAACCCTCAATCACACTCAATAACCCTCAATCACACTCAATAACCCTCAATCACACTCAATAACCCTCAATCTCACTCAATAACCCTCAATCTCACTCAATAACCCTCAATCCCACTCAATAACCCTCAATCTCACTCAATAACCCTCAATCACACTCAATAACCCTCAATCACACTCAATAACCCTCAATCACACTCAATAACCCTCAATCTCACTCAATAACCCTCAATCTCACTCAATAACCCTCAATCCCACTCAATAACCCTCAATCTCACTCAATAACCCTCAATCACACTCAATAACCCTCAATCACACTCAATAACCCTCAATCTCACTCAATAACCCTCAATCACACTCAATAACCCTCAATCACACTCAATAACCCTCAATCTCACTCAATAACCCTCAATCACACTCAATAACCCTCAATCCCACTCAATAACCCTCAATCACACTCAATAACCCTCAATCTCACTCAATAACCCTCAATCACACTCAATAACCCTCAATCTCACTCAATAACCCTCAATCTCACTCAATAACCCTCAATCACACTCAATAACCCTCAATCACACTCAATAACCCTCAATCCCACTCAATAACCCTCAATCCCACTCAATAACCCTCAATCACACTCAATAACCTCTCAATCACACTCAATAACCCTCAATCTCACTCAATAACCCTCAATCTCACTCAATAACCCTCAATCACACTCAATAACCCTCAATCACACTCAATAACCCTCAATCCACTCAATAACCCTCAATCTCACTCAATAACCCTCAATCTCACTCAATAACCCCCCCCCCCCTCCCCTTAATTCGAGACACTGGTTCGGGTAATGTTAATGTTATCTGACATCAGTGATGATTTCTTCAGTTTTAAATTGACAATAGAAAATGTGAACAGATGTTAGAACGAACAGAAATATTCTTCAGGACGCCTACACAACGAAAGACATTTTTGTATGTATAAATACAAGCCGGTGCAGTTCGCTGATTTGGAAAAAATAAAATCCAGGCTATTATTACAAGTTTTACGGTATTCTCGGGCCAATAACGTCAACAATAAAACTAAACATGTATCAGCCGATACCGATATGGTGGCCGATATATCGTACATCTTGTCCCTGTAACGTTTAATGAATGATACAATGATATGTTCCCACTCATAACCCAAAAAACATTTTCAGAACATTTTGAAGGCTTTCATGTGTTAATATCATTAGTAAAGCGTTCCCTCACCTCGGCTCTGAGCTCATAGTACGTGAGTTTGCTCTTGGTGAGCACAAACACTCTCTCTTTATAGTTGAGTGGAGACGTTCGCTTCTTCTGCTGAGAACGTTTGATCAACGTTTCCTCCAGGATGGGTGTCAAGCTCATCTCTGAGGAACCTGAACGCCCAGAGCTGCCATGGACCTGAGAAACACAAGAACACGGTGTGACTCAAAACCTCAGACCAACAGAAGATGATCACTCAGAGCTTCAGCACAAACATCCCGATCGAGATCGCTCAACGTTCAGCTTTCAGACGGGAGTCTCAGTCCTCAATCTTTGAGGCTCATTTTCTGACTCCAAAACACAAACAGAATGCTGTGAAATCAGATTCCTGGAGAAGAGCCCCCTAGTGGACAGACTCGGGATCATGTTTGAGAAAAGAAGTCATGTTCATTCGTGATTCACGATTTATCGCATCCAAAATAAAAGTTTCTGTTTACAAAATATATGTGTGTACATATGTATAAGAAAAATGTGTTTTTTATATAAAAATATATACATAATATAAATTATGTATAAATATAAATACAGTATAAACATGCAAATATTTCTATATTATGCAAACATAAACTTTTATTTTGGATGTGATTGATCGATTCCCAATAATGCTCATTTTTAAGTTATTTTAATATGCTTATATTAAATCTGTTAGTTTCTTAAAGGACATGAATGAAACCAGGTTTCCCTGCAGCAGAATCTCAAACCTGGATCTTTACTGCGAATTCTCACACACTGACTAAGAATCACGCAAATGTCACTTTTTCGTTGTCGTTGTCAGCCTTACAATTTTTTTTTTTTTTTACTGAAAATATTTTTGTACAAAGGGGGCGCTTTGCCCCAGCGGTGGGGTGAAGCGCTTCTTAACAACCAGTTTGCTTCATAGATCAACAGAAAAATTAACATAGTTTTTAATCTCTAAAGTAAAAGGCAAGTAATGCAACAACATGTGTATATATTTACCTATTAATATTTATTTCAGGAATGTACAAAATAGCCAAATTTCTAACATTTTAATATTTTGATTTCTACATTGGGCCTATATGGGGTTGACAATTGATGTAGTATTTGTTCACCACTATCATCAAGAAAAACAGAAAACCCTAAATAAATATTAAACATAAATTAGTATATTTATAGTGAAATATATTCCAATACATTTTTTCATGTTTTGTTCAAATATCTTGATTTTACCGCCTAGTTATACTGCATTAAAGTGTAAAAATAAAGACTTGGTTAAACAGAAATATGTTACTATAGTAATTATGATAAAGAGAAACTATGCCCCTTGGTTTTACCCCACAAGCTATGTCTTTTAAAACATTTTTTATTTGTAAAAATATAATTATATTCACAATAAATAACATATGCTCCCAAACTACAGACTTCACTATTCATCTATCATACATCACTGTGATATCACTGTGAACAATATTCTATTAAACACTTAAAATCTGAAAATTATAGCACTTTCCATGTAATCCTCTTCTCTTCAAATACGTCACTAGTGTCCGCTTCTCCATGGAGATTTCTATATCCCCGTTGTCAACGTAATGCATAGCAATAATAGTAAAAAAGTATCTTGACTCATATTAGTGGTTATTTACCCCAGGGGGCATTTTCCCCACTCTATCCTACCTTTAATAATTCCACCTGACAGGGCTCTCTGTGTTTACAGCATTGGTGAGACTTACTTTCTTGAGGAAAATTAACATCTTCGGTAGCCTACATGACATGAATCCAAATTGAAACCAAGATCGGAATAAAACCACAAGAATTAAATTGAAATAGTAAAATTTTTATAAAGCAATAATAAAAGCATAGCTTATACCATTGTACCATGCTGTCACTAAAGTATGTGTAGGCTAGAACCAAAATAGCTACACTTGCATAGTGATGCAAATTTTTTACCCCTTAGGAATATAATCATTCTGAAAGAGAGAAGTAAAAAAATGTCTCTATCTGGCCATAACAGGAGAATATTTCATCTCTGAGACTCCAAAACTGAAGCTGAACTTTGAGCGATCTTGATATTCCGTCATTTCTTGTGTATAATATGACACACACACACACACACACACACACACACACCACAGCTGAGGTTAAATCAAGTAAAATTGCAATATCAATAGAGGTCAAACACTCAATGAAAGAAATTAAATCACATTTACATTCATTTCAGATTTCACAGAACACTAACTTCTCTCTTCAATATCAGCACTAAATATAAATGAGAAATCGAGTTCCTGAATAATAATAGCGCGACAAACCTGTAGATGTAATATGAATAAACATGATCATTCGGCTTATGCTGCTTTTTCTTTGTTTTGTTTAATTGATTGTTGAACAGAAACTCGAATGACCGCAAAGAAAATAATTTCTAAAAGAACTTTCATTTTCACTTCCAAACTCCAGTGAAGATCTTCACACACACACACACACACACACAGGCGATCGTTTATTCGACAGAGTGACTCGAGCTCCAATAAACGAATTAATATTAAAACACTTCTTACCTCCGGGTAGTGTTCCGCGTGTGTGCGAGAGAGTGTGTGTGTGCGAGAGAGTGTGTTTGTGTGTGTCTGCGGTTAGTGATCAGGAAACATCAATCAAGGAAGTTCAGAAGTCTGTTTCATGTTTATTTTGACATGAAATATATGAAAAATGATTCTTCCGTTTTTTGTTGTTGTTGTTGAACATCGTCGTTTACTTGCCAATTGATATATTTAATTTCTGACTGTTGACTGATGTTTGCACATAGATAACGTGACATGTTCTCGTGTGTGTGTGTGTGTGTGTGTGTGTGTGTGTGTGTGTGTTGTTTACCGTAGTTTGTAACATTAAACGATTTGAGTGGATGCTCACCCATGTTTGTACAGGGAGTGATTTTGCTTCATGCATGTTCTTCCTCTTTTGGCCTTGTACTGGTTGCAAGCCCACAGTCCCGCACTGCGCCCTCTACTGGACTGCTCAGGGTTTCTGAAATCTTTCAAGCTTTTAAATCATTGAAAAAAGTATTTGCAATGTAAACGTTCGCATTGCACTAGTATGTGTGGGCAGAATTAAAGGAACTGAGATTACGGCGGAAATAAATGTTGTTTGACTTCGAAATGCAAGTTTTGATTGGTGGCTTGACGAAAACTGTTCTGTTTGAGACGTTGAAAACACACTGACATTGAAACACACGTTGAAAACACACACTCTTACAGTGAACAGATCAGGGGATAAATAACATTTTCTGTTGAAATATCAATTCAGCTTCCTTCCTTTATTTTTTTTAAATCCCATGTCATGTCTGGAATTGAAAACATGATATAATTTACATGGTTAATGTTATGCATAATATGTGTGCATTTTTTTTTACTATAATTAGCAAAAAGGTTAAATTGATTAAAACTGCAGTTTGTCACATTCAGTTGAATCTTCATGGACAGACAGAACACAGGATAAAATAATCCTTCACTTTTAAAAGTTAAAATATTCTGATTCTCAGCGCGAGTTTACGGCTCTACTGCGAGTCACGTCACACACACAAAAGCGCTGTATGACGGATATTTTGCTTTTATTTTGTTTTTCCTTTTTATTGAAAATGTTCACAAACTTGTTAGCAATAATGTCATCAACTAACTGATATTCCCTTCTCAAATACGTGTAAGTAAATACGTTTAAAAACCGTTAAATAATCATGTTAGTTAATCTCAACCACTGAGTCTGTGGCCATTTTCAATAATTAATGGGTAAAGGGTTAAAGGGGTAAAGGGTTAATGGGTTAATGGGTTAATGGGTTAATGGGTTAATGGGTTAATGGTTTAAAGGGTTAATAGGTTAATGGGTTAGGGTTGATACCAAGCTGCAATCTTCGAGTCTCTCTTGAATCAACACTGAGTGAGTTAACCTGCGGTTCCTCCACTGGCCACTAGAGGCGCTGCAGAAGAGAGTCAATCCCATAGACCCGCATATGCCCAACTTTACAGCAGAAATAAACATGTTTACAGTTTGGTGCTAAAAGTGGTTTTGGTCTATATCGCTACGACTGTGAGGGAGTGAATGTTTTTTCAATTCATCTGTTTAAATTATATTAAGTCTTAAAGATCTGCGTGATTAAGGGCGTGGCCTCTTGAGTGACAGGTGGATTGCCGCTGATGTCACTGCTAGCCGTTTGTCTGCTCTGTGTTAGCGTCACGTCACCTCAGCTAATTCACCTCACTGCACATGTTCGTTTATCCGGGAGTGACGCGACGGCCGGCTCCGCCCACTTTGGGCTTCAGAAATGCTCTTCAGAAACACACGGTGACGTCACACACACTACGCCCGTATTTTATACAGTCTATGGTTGTCACCCGTGACCAACATGAAGCCAGATCCATAGCCAGAACTCAACGGAGTCGGAGCGCTGGCCGTGTGTGAGCCGTGTGTGAGCCGTGTGTGAGCCGTGTGTGGGCCGTGTGTGAGCCGTGTGTGAGCCGTGTGTGAGCCGTGTGTGAGCCGTGTGTGAGCCGTGTGTGAGCCGGTTCATCTGTACATCTGTTCCTGTGGGAGTTCTGGTGGAGCTGGATGAAGTGTGTGTGGTCACAAATATTATTCTTTTTAGATTAATGTGCTAATTATGCAGTAAAGGGTTGTTGGATCTCATAAGAGTGTGTGTGCGTGTGTGTGTTTCCTTTGCCAATGATCATTGGATCCGCTACATAAGCCTCAGTATTCCCTCATGATTCACACTCAGCACTATCTCGGCGGTGTTTATCTGGATTAGGGTGGAGATGTTCACTGAGGAGAAGAGTGTTCAGCAATACCTCTTCACATGGACGAAGAAGTGTGTGTGTGTGTCATTGTTTTCATTTTTTTCGTGATATGACATCCTGTAGCGGAAAGACTGTGTGTGTGTGCGTGAACTACGTCACCCTTTCCTCCACTCTCATGTTCAAACTTCACACACACACACACACACATGCCATGCTGACGCGACTGACAGATTCACTGCGGTAAAATGATTCAGTCCAGTGAGTACGAGAACATTTCACATCATAATAATAATATTATTACAGAATAATGATGCTGCACTGAAAGTGTGTGTGTGTGTGTTTATGTCATGTGTGTTTTATGTTGTGATTTTCACAGTATGTATACGGATCGAACAGCTGTACATGTATATTCAGTGTGTCAGTGTGTGATATGAGAGTACGAGCGCCGAGGGTTAAGGTTAGGCTAACGCTGTATCTGAGGGGATCATCGTTACTGTCTAATTATAGATTTAAGAACTATTATTACTATAAGAGTCCTATTATTAAACAACATGTTGGGGTCAGGTTAGGGATTAGGGGTTAGGTTCACTGTTAGTTGAATGTAATGTATAGTTATTACTGTCAGTATACAGTAGGCCTGTACTACATGACCCATATGTACCAAAGACACTGTAATATCAAGTGAAACATCGACGTCGGCTGCTCGTAAATCTTTACAAGCTTCTCCTTCTCTTCTTCAAACTTCTTCAAATGATCAATCACGCGTAAATGACCAGAGACTTTATTTAAAACTCTGTTTAACACCTAAACTAATGAAGAAGTACAAATATCTGAATCCACACAAAAATACATGAAATACGTTAAGAAACAATATTGTATCATTCTCCAAACATTTAGATTAAACTAAAATACCCTCACTTTTGAACGCCTGAAACAGAAACATTTAAAAAACACCCAACTCAAAACATCTTGAGAAACACTCATCAAATAACTCTGATGATCCTGAAATATGTTCATAACTCGTCCTGAAGAGTGTGTTCATAACTCGTCCCTGAAGATGTGTCATAACTAGACCTGAAGTATATTCATAACTCAGCGTTCCTGCTCGGCTGATCTGTAGATCTGGAAACATCACTCAGACACCAGATATAACACATGTTCCACTCGATGTGTAATCAGGACTCTATAGTTCATTCTGTGAGTGAGGGAGCAATATTAAATATAACTGTGATATTATACACTTATATGCTTCATAGAGACTACAGTGACATTTACACACATTTAGGCCAGAAATGATTCCTCCACTGTGAGCTGTGATGATGTTCTGATGAAGTGTGTGTTCTGTCATCGCTAATGCTCTTTACACACACACACTGAACAACATAAAGCTTGGTCACTGGTTGAGCTAAACTGGTATTATCTAATTGTGTCGTTAAATTGAACAGATATTCAACATAATTCATGTGTGAGAGTCCAACAGAAGAACAGACAAAACCAGTCCAATATCCACTGATCTGAGACCTGAGTTCTGCTTGTGTTTATAAACTGATGATGTGAGATGTTGAAGGAAGTTCGGAGTGATGATGGTTTGACTGTGTGTTTTTGACAGAGATTTATTAATGAAAGTAGTTATTGCACTTTACTGCGTATGAGTTTCTGAGTTTTTTGTTCTTTGAGGGTAAATGTCAGAGTGGATGAAGTGTGTGTGTGTGTGTGTGTGTGTGTGTGTGTGTGTGTGTGTGTGTGTGTGTGTGTGTGTGTGTGTGTGTGTGTGTGTGTGTGTGTGTGTGTGTGTGTGTGTGTGTGTGTGTGTGTGTGTGTGTGTGTGTGTGTGTGTGTGTGTGTGTGTGTGTGTGTGTGTGTGTGTGTGTGTGTGTGTGGGTGGTAGCTGGCGTCCAGGGCGCTGGTCTCCTCAGCTCGGTGTTGACAGGAAGACTGTGGTTTCAGCAGATGGTCATTGCAGTGCAGCTTCACACGCTGGATCTCGAGAAACTTCTTCTCTCACACACACATCCGCCTGATGGAGGACCTTCTGATCAGTTAGCTTTCCAGCACAAATATCGAAAATCCTTTGATGCGCTTCGGGCATGTTTGACCGAAAAATGTTGCGTTGTGTTTTGTTTTTTAGAATTTTTTACTTCATTGGAATGTTACAAAACTTGGTAAAGATATTGGCACTTGCTGTGTGAACACACACACACACACACACATCATGGACATAATCTGAACAGGTAAAATGGTCCTGAAAGCAATAGTCCCACCACTTGTGTTTCTCACTTTCAGAAATGATGCATTGGAAAGGAATGAGGAGTTTCCTCTAGTGGAAGCTTTTGGTACTGCAGCCGAACACACACTCACTGAACGTTAGTTTATGAGAGATCAGCTCACACACCGAACACACACACACTGAACGCTTCGTTTACTGAGAGATCAGCTCACACACCGAACACACACACACCACTGAACGCTCGTTCTACTGAGATCAGCTCACACACCGAACACACACACACGCTGAACGCTCGTTTACTGAGAGATCAGCTCACACACCGAACACACACACACTGAACGCCTCGCTTACTGAGAAGATCAGCTCACACACCGAACACACACACACTGAACGCTCGTTACTGAGAGATCAGCTCACACACCGAACACACACACACTGAAACGCTGGTTTACTGAGAGATCTAGTTCACACACCGAACACACACACACTGAACGCTCGTTACTGAGAGAATCAGTTCACACACCGAACACACACTGACGCTCGTTTACTGAGAGATCAGTTCAGCACCAAACACACTGATTCGTTATAGAATCACTCGCACACCACACACACTGATCATATAGCGTACACCGAACACACACTGAACGCTCGTTTACTGGAGATCAGTTCACACACCGAACACACACTGGACGCTGTTACTGAGAGATCAGTTCACACACTGACACACACTGAACGCTCGTTACTGAGAGATCAGTTCACACACCGAAACCACACACTGAACGCTCGTTTACTGAGAGATCAGTTCACACACCGAAACACACACTCACTAGAATCGCTCGTTTACTGAGAGATCAGTTCACACACCGAACACACACTGACGCTCGTTACTGAAGAGATCAGCTCACACACCGAACACACACACGACACTGACTCGTTACTAGAGAATCAGTTCACACACCGAACACACACTGAACGCTCGTTACTAGAGATCAGTTCACACACCGAACACACACTGAACGCTCGTTACTGAGAGATCAGTTCACACACCGAACACACACTGAACGCTCGTTACTGAGAAATCAGCTCACACACCGAACACACACTCACTGAACGCTCGTTACTGAGAGATCAGTTCACACACCGAAACCACACACTGAACGCTCGTTTACTGAGAGATCAGTTCACACACCCGAACACACACTGAACGCTTCGTTTACTGAGAGATCAGCTCACACACCGAACACACACATGAACTGCTCGTTTACTGAGAGATCAGTTCACACACCGAACACACACTGAACGCTCGTTTACTGAGAGATCAGCTCACACACCGAACACACACACACTGAACGCTCGTTTACTGAGAGATCAGCTCACACACCGAACACACACACACACTGAACGCTCGTTACTGAAGATCAGCTCACACACCGAACACACACACACACTGAAGCTTGATTTACTGAAGATCAGCTCACACACCGAACACACACACACTGAACGCTCGTTTACTGAGAGATCAGCTCACACACCGAACACACACACACACTGAACGCTCGTTCACTGAGAGATCAGCTCACACACCGAACACACACACACTGAATGCTCGTTTACTGAGAAGATCAGCTCACACACCGAACACACACACACACTGAACGCTCGTTTACTGAGAGATCAGCTCACACACCGAACACACACACACTGAACGCTGTTTACTGAGAGATCAGTTCACACACCGAACACACACACACTGAACGCTCGTTTACTGAGAGATCAGTTCACACACCGAACACACACCTGAACGCTCGTTTACTGAGAGATCAGTTCACACACCGAACACACACACACTGAACGCTCGTTTACTGAGAGATCAGCTCACACACCAAACACACACACACTGACGCTCGTTTACTGAGAGATCAAGTTCACACACCGAACACACACACACTGAACGCTCGTTTACTGAGAAGATCAGTTCACACACCGAACACACACTGACGCTCGTTACTGAGAGATCAGCTCACACACCGAACACACACACTGACGCTCGTTACTGGAGATCAGCTCACACACCAACACACACACTGACGCTTCGTTTACTGAGAGATACAGCTCACACACCGAACACACACACACACTGAACGCTACGTTTACTGAGAGATCAGCTCACACACCGAACACACACACACTGAACGCTCGTTTACTGAGAGATCAGCTCACACACCGAACACACACACACTGAACGCTCGTTTACTGAGAAGATCAGTTCACACACCGAACACACACACACTGACGCTCGTTACTGAGAGATCAGCTCACACACCGAACACACACCACTGAACGCTCGTTTACTGAGAGATCAGCTCACACACCGAACACACACACACTGAACGCTCGTTACTGAGAGATCAGCTCACACACCGAACACACACACACTGAACGCTCGTTACTGAGAGATCAGCTCACACACCGAACACACACACCACTGAACGCTCGTTTACTGAGAGATCAGCTCACACACCGAACACACACACACACTGAACGCTCCGTCTACTGAGAGATCAGCTCACACACCGAACACACACATCACCTGAACGCTCGTCTACTGAGAGATCAGCTCACACACCGAACACACACACACTGAACGCTCGTTTACTGAGAGATCAGCTCACACACCGAACACACACACACTGAACGCTCGTTTACTGAGAGATCAGCTCACACACCGAAACACACACACACTGAACGCTCGTTTACTGAGAGATCAGCTCACACACCGAACACACACACACACTGAACGCTCGTTTACTGAGAGAATCAGCTCACACACCGAACACACACACACTGAACGCTCGTTACTGAGAGATCAGCTCACACACCGAACACACACACACTGAACGCTCGTTTACTGAGAGATCAGCTCACACACCGAACACACACACACACTGAACGCTCGTTTACTGAGAGATCAGCTCACACACCGAACACACACACACTGAACGCTCGTTACTGAGAGATCAGCTCACACACCGAACACACACACACTGAACGCTCGTTTACTGAGAGATCAGCTCACACACCGAAACACACACACACTGAACGCTCGTTTACTGAGAAGATCAGCTCACACACCGAACACACACACACTGAACGCTCGTTTACTGAGAGATCAGCTCACACACCGAACACACACACACACTGGCTCGTTTACTGAGAGATCAGTTCACACACTCGAACACACACACACTGACGCTCGTTACTGAGAGATCAGCTCACACACCGAACACACACACACTGAACGCTCGTTTACGTGAGAGATCAGCTCACACACCGAACACACACACACACTGAACGCTCGTCTACTGAGAGATCAGCTCACACACCGACACACACACACACTGAACGCTCGTTTACTGAGAGATCAGCTCACACACCGAACACACACTCACTGAACGCTCGTTTACTGAGAGATCAGCTCACACACCGAACACACACACACTGAACGCTCGTTTACTGAGAGATCAGCTCACACACCGAACACACACACACTGAACGCTCGTTTACTGAGAGATCAGCTCACACACCGAACACACACACACTGAACGCTCGTTTACTGAGAGATCAGCTCACACACCGAACACACACCTACACTGAACGCTCGTTTACTGAGAGATCAGCTCACACACCGAACACACACACACACTGAACGCTCGTTTACTGAGAGATCAGCTCACACACCGAACACACACACACACTGAACGCTCGTTACTGAGAGATCAGCTCACACACCGAACACACACACACTGAACGCTCGTTTACTGAGAGATCAGCTCACACACCGAACACACACTCACTGAACGCTCGTTACTGAGAGATCAGCTCACACACCGAACACACACACACACTGAACGCTCGTTACTGAGAGATCAGCTCACACACCGAACACACACACACTGAACGCTCGTTACTGAGAGATCAGCTCACACACCGAACACACACACACTGAACGCTCGTTTACTGAGAGATCAGCTCACACACCGAACACACACACACACTGAACGCTCGTTACTGAGAGATCAGCTCACACACCGAACACACACACACTGACGCTGGTTACTGAGAGATCAGCTCACACACCGAACACACACCACACTGAACGCTCGTTACTGAGAGATCAGCTCACACACCGAACACACACACACTGAACGCTGGTTACTGAGAGATCAGCTCACACACCGAACACACACACACACTGAACGCTCGTTTACTGAGAAGATCAGCTCACACACCGAACACACACACACTGAACGCTCGTTTACTGAGAGATCAGCTCACACACCGAACACACACACACTGAACGCTCGTTTACTGAGAGATCAGCTCACACACCGAACACACACACACTGAACGCTCGTTACTGAGAGATCAGCTCACACACCGAACACCACACACACTGAACGCTCGTTTACTGAGAGATCAGCTCACACACCGAACACACACACACACTGAACGCTCGTTTACTGAGAGATCAGCTCACACACCGAACACACACACCACTGAACGCTCGTTTACTGAGAGATCAGCTCACACACCGAACACACACACACTGAACGCTCGTTTACTGAGAGATCAGCTCACACACCGAACACACACACACACTGAACGCTCGTTTACTGAGAGATCAGCTCACACACCGAACACACACACACTGAACGCTCGTTTACTGAGAGATCAGCTCACACACCGAACACACACACACTGAACGCTCGTTTACTGAGAGATCAGCTCACACACCGAACACACACACACACTGAACGCTCGTTTACTGAGAGATCAGCTCACACACCGAACACACACACACTGAACGCTCGTTTACTGAGAGATCAGCTCACACACCGAACACACACACACACTGAACGCTCGTTACTGAGAGATCAGCTCACACACCGAACACACACACACTGAACGCTCGTTACTGAGAGATCAGCTCACACACCGAACACACACACACACTGAACGCTCGTTACTGAGAGATCAGCTCACACACCGAACACACACACACTGAACGCTCGTTTACTGAGAGATCAGCTCACACACCGAACACACACACACTGAACGCTCGTTTACTGAGAGATCAGCTCACACACCGAACACACACACACTGAACGCTCGTTTACTGAGAGATCAGCTCACACACCGAACACACACACACTGAACGCTCGTTTACTGAGAGATCAGCTCACACACCGAACACACACACACTGAACGCTCGTTTACTGAGAGATCAGCTCACACACCGAACACACACACACTGAACGCTCGTTTACTGAGAGATCAGCTCACACACCGAACACACACACTCACTGAACGCTCGTTTACTGAGAGATCAGCTCACACACCGAACACACACACACTGAACGCTCGTTTACTGAGAGATCAGCTCACACACCGAACACACACTCACTGAACGCTCGTTACTGAGAGATCAGCTCACACACCGAACACACACACACTGAACGCTCGTTTACTGAGAGATCAGCTCACACACCGAACACACACACACTGAACGCTCGTTTACTGAGAGATCAGCTCACACACCGAACACACACACACTGAACGCTCGTTTACTGAGAGATCAGCTCACACACCGAACACACACATCACTGAACGCTCGTTTACTGAGAGATCAGCTCACACACCGAACACACACACTCACTGAACGCTCGTTTACTGAGAGATCAGCTCACACACCGAACACACACACACTGAACGCTCGTTACTGAGAGATCAGCTCACACACCGAACACACACACACACTGAACGCTCGTTTACTGAGAGATCAGCTCACACACCGAACACACACACACACTGAACGCTCGTTTACTGAGAGATCAGCTCACACACCGAACACACACACACTGAACGCTCGTTTACTGAGAGATCAGCTCACACACCGAACACACACACACTGAACGCTCGTTTACTGAGAGATCAGCTCACACACCGAACACACACACACTGACGCTCGTTACTAGAGATCAGCTCACACACCGACACACACTACTGACGCTCGTTACTGAGAGATCAGCTCACACACCGAACACACACACACTGAACGCTCGTTTACTGAGAGATCAGCTCACACACCGAACACACACACTCACTGAACGCTCGTTACTGAGAGATCAGCTCACACACCGAACACACACTCACTGAACGCTCGTTTACTGAGAGATCAGCTCACACACCGAACACACACACACTGAACGCTCGTTTACTGAGAGATCAGCTCACACACCGAACACACACACACTGAACGCTCGTTTACTGAGAGATCAGCTCACACACCGAACACACACACTCACTGAACGCTCGTTTACTGAGAGATCAGCTCACACACCGAACACACACACACTGAACGCTCGTTTACTGAGAGATCAGCTCACACACCGAACACACACACACTGAACGCTCGTTTACTGAGAGATCAGCTCACACACCGAACACACACACACTGAACGCTCGTTACTGAGAGATCTAGCTCACACACCGAACACACACACACCTGAACGCTCGTTTACTGAGAGATCAGCTCACACACCGAACACACACACACTGAACGCTCGTTTACTGAGAGATCAGCTCACACACCGAACACACACATCACTGAACGCTCGTTACTGAGAGATCAGCTCACACACCGAACACACACTACACTGAACGCTCGTTTACTGAGAGATCAGCTCACACACCGAACACACACACACACTGAACGCTCGTTACTGAGAGATCAGCTCACACACCGAACACACACACACTGAACGCTCGTTTACTGAGAGATCAGCTCACACACCGAAACACACACACACTGAACGCTCGTTTACTGAGAGATCAGCTCACACACCGAACACACACACACTGAACGCTCGTTTACTGAGAGATCAGCTCACACACCGAACACACACATCACTGAACGCTCGTTTACTGAGAGATCAGCTCACACACCGAACACACACACACACTGAACGCTCGTTTACTGAGAGATCAGCTCACACACCGAACACACACACACACTGAACGCTCGTTTACTGAGAGATCAGCTCACACACCGAACACACACTACACTGAACGCTCGTTTACTGAGAGATCAGCTCACACACCGAACACACACACACTGAACGCTCGTTTACTGAGAGATCAGCTCACACACCGAACACACACACACACTGAACGCTCGTTTACTGAGAGATCAGCTCACACACCGAACACACACACACTGAACGCTCGTTTACTGAGAGATCAGCTCACACACCGAACACACACACCACTGAACGCTCGTTTACTGAGAGATCAGCTCACACACCGAACACACACTCACTGAACGCTCGTTACTGAGAGATCAGCTCACACACCGAACACACACACACTGAACGCTCGTTTACTGAGAGATCAGCTCACACACCGAACACACACACACACTGAACGCTCGTTTACTGAGAGATCAGCTCACACACCGAACACACACACACACTGAACGCTCGTTACTGAGAGATCAGCTCACACACCGAACACACACACACACTGAACGCTCGTTTACTGAGAGATCAGCTCACACACCGAACACACACACACACTGAACGCTCGTTTACTGAGAGATCAGCTCACACACCGAACACACACACACACTGAACGCTCGTTTACTGAGAGATCAGCTCACACACCGAACACACACACTCACTGAACGCTCGTTTACTGAGAGATCAGCTTACACACCGAACACAAGCTTGTTTAGATTTATGGCTTTGATTTTCTTGCAGTTTTAGAGTAAAACATGATTTGAAAATATATATTTTATATAAAAATTAAAAAAATTTCATAATACACATTCATTAAATACAAGTTCACTTTTTAAGACTTTTCTCACTTCAGCAATAATCTGCCAAGTGTCGTCTTTGAAAAGAGATCAAACATTCAAGATTTACCACAGTTTCAGTTGAAATTTTCATTTTCAGGTCTATGCTTAAAAAGTGAAAAAATGGATTATAAAAACAGCTGAAATATAATTTAGTACCATAAAATCCCCTAAAAATACAAAATATTAAATAAAAAACATCATCAAACTAAAATACAGAACATTCATTTAATTAGAAAAAACCCAATTCGGTAACTTTTGACCGAACACGCGAAGAACACCAGAAGGTTAAATCCAGATACATTAACTGGAATAGAAGCAAAATAGAGTATTTTTTAATGAAAAATGTATCATAAATCTAAGCTTAAAACAAGAAGAAATATCTTCCAACTGGGTCAGAAAAATGTTTGGAGGTGCAGCCGGTCGTCCTTCATCGTGTCCCTTCAGCTGTGTGTGTCTCTCTCTCCAGATCAGTCCATCCACTCCCTCTTCTGCTGCTGCTGCTGCGCTCTACAGACCAGGTACCAGGGGTCAGGGGTCAGATGAACCCGGGTCAGGGGTCAGGGGTCAGAGGTGCCTTGAGTGAGATCTGATCACAGACACATAAGATTTTAAGGATGCAATAATTCACTTGTAATTTCATCTAACGATAGTACTCAGGTTTAATGTTGTGCAAAATGCTGACTTTTTTGAAAACATTCATTCACTTTCTTACATTAATTTGATGGTCAACGACTATTTGTTATATTTTAATATTCCATAATTTTTAATCTTCTGGTGTTCATGTTCTTCTGTTCAATCATACTCTTCCTCAGTTTGTGGGAAGCAATCATGGGCTAAAAATCATCTTGTTTTTCTTTTGAATTTGATTATTTATTTGTTAAATAAACATATTTGGTTTGTTAAATAATTGTGCAATACAACATAAAAAACAAGGAGGAATATGATTTTTGCATTGCTTTTATGACTGGCTTGTTTTGCACTATGGAAATATGCTGCTTTTACTTCTTAAGGTTTACAGATTAAATAATCTAAAAGTAATGAGAAGCACATTTGCCTTGAGTTTAGTGTGATTGAGGAGAGCGTGAGAGTTTGCAGCGCTGCAAAAGTGTGAATAAAAGAGCATCTTCTTTCTCAAAGGTGTGTGTGTGTGTGTGTGAGCAAGTAATGCTCTCTCTCTCTGTTCTCTCTCTCTCAGTAGCAGCACTTCGGCATGGACATGAACAGATATGAGGAATCCGTCCGTACGGTAAACACACACTCCTGCATCTGGTCCTTCATCCATCGGTTGGTTGGTATGACTGTAATGATTGTCTTCTGGTGTTTCAGACTCAGTGGTCTCAGAAGAAGCTGCCTCCGTCTCCTCCTGAGGATGATGACAGCGGAGTGATGAAGGTGGTGGCAATGTACGACTTCACCGCCAGAGAGAGTTCAGACCTGACGCTCCATCGTGAGAAACATACATCATCCTTCACAAACAAGACCAGCTGTGGTGGAGAGCCAAGGACAGACACGGGTCAGAGTGTGTGTGTGTGTGTGTGTGTGTGTGTGTGTGTGTGTGTGTGTGTGTGTGTGTGTGTGTGTGTGTGTGTGAGTTTCTTTACTTCAGACATGTTGATTTCTACTCATTCTCTTTCAGGAACAAGGGTTTCATTCCCAGTAACTATGTTACAGAAATTGGATCTATAGAGGCAAACAAGTGAGTATTGACCCATTCAAATCTTCTCCATCGAGGGGTTCGAAGGGATCCAGGAGTTTAAGGGATCGAGGATGAGACCTCATCCTAAAATATTTGTATTAATAAATCACAGACAGAGACCCCTGCCCTATCAGCCAATCAGGCTGTGGTCATAGTTCAGAAGGCGAATGACATCCTCCTGCCCTTTCTCTAAGCTTAAGACTTCAGTCTGTTCCTCAGCTCACTCAGCAGTGTGAACATGTTTTAAGAGAAAACTCTTAATTGAGAGCTTTTACGGCTATTTAGGAGAACTCTTAGGGGTAAGATAAAAATGTTTTGTGAATACGGCCCGGAGATCATTCAGAGTTAACAGTTCACTGACTGGTCATTGTGTGTGTGTATGTGTGTGTGATGATTATCTTCATCAGCTGGTACTGCAAGAAATGTTAACAGAGCTGAAGCAGAACATTTACTAAGACAAGAGGTGAAGAAGCTTATCCATTCAACATCAATAATTGATCAATTATCATCATCATCATCATCAGTCATGTGTGTGTGTGTGTGTGTGTGTGTGTGTTTCAGGGGAAGGACGGAGGGTTTGTGGTCAGAAGCTCCCCTCAACCCAGTGGATACACAGTGTCAGTTTACACACACAGGTAAAGAAACATCAATGCACTGACCACTGCACTGACTAATCCACCTGACCGCGTGCACCTGCACTGATCCACTGACCGATGCACTGACTGATCCACTGACCGAATGCACTGACTGATCCACTGACTAATGCACTGACTGATCCACTGACCGATGCACTGACTGATCCACTGACCGATGCACTGACTCGATCCACTGACCGATCCACTGACCGATCCCACTCGACCGAATGCACTGACCGATCCACTGACCGATGCACTGACCGATCCACTGACTGATGCACTGACCGATGCACTGACTGATCCACTGACCGATGCACTGACTGATCCACTGACCGATGCACTGACTGATCCACTGACCGATGCACTGACTGATCCACTGACCGATGCACTGACTGATCCACTGACCGATGCACTGACTGATCCACTGACCGATGCACTGACCGATCCACTGACCGATGCACTGACTGATCCACTGACCGATGCACTGACTGATCCACTGACCGATGCACTGACTGATCCACTGACCGATGCACTGACTGATCCACTGACTGATGCACTGACTGATCCACTGACCGATCGCACTGACCGATGCACTGACTGATCCACTGACCGATGCACTGACTGATCCACTGACCGATGCACTGACCGATCCACTGACCAATCCACTGACCGATGCACTGACCGATCCACTGACCGAATGCACTGACTGATCCACTGACCGATGCACTGACTGATCCACTGACCGATGCACTGACTGATCCACTGACTGATGCACTGACTGATGCACTGACCGATGCTACTGACTGATCCACTGACCGATGCACTGACTGATGCACTGACCGATGCACTGACTGATCCACTGACCGATGCACTGACTGATCCACTGACCGATGCACTGACTGATCCACTGACTGATGCACTGACTGATCCACTGACCGATGCACTGACTGATCCACTGACCAATCCACTGACTGATCCACTGACCGATGCACTGACTGATCCACTGACCGATGCACTGACTGATCCACTGACCGATGCACTGACTGATCCACTGACCGATGCACTGACTGATCCACTGACCGATGCACTGACTGATCCACTGACCGATGCACTGACTGATCCACTGACCGATGCACTAACAGATGCACTGACCGATCCACTGACTGATTCACTGACCGATGCACTGACTGATCCACTGACCAATGCCACTGATTGATCCACTGACCGATGCACTGACTGATCCACTGACTGATGCACTGACTGATCCACTGACCGATGCACTGACCGATCCACTGACCGATGCACTGACCGATGCACTGACTGATCCACTGACCGATGCACTGACTGATCCACTGACCGATCCACTGACTGATCCACTGACTGATGCACTGACTGATCCACTGACCGATGCACTGACTGATCCACTGACCGATGCACTGACTGATCCACTGACTGATGCACTGACCGATCCACTGACCGATGCACTAACCGATCCACTGACCAATCCACTGACCGATCCACTGACCGATCCACTGACTGATTCACTGACTGATGCACTGACTCGATCCACTGACCGATGCACTGACTGATCCACTGACCGATGCACTGACTGATCCACTGACCGATGCACTAACAGATGCACTGACCGATCCACTGACTGATTCACTGACCGATGCACTGACTGATCCACTGACCAATCCACTGACCGATCCACTGACCGATCCACTGACCGATGCACTGACTGATTCACTGACTGATGCACTGACTGATCCACTGACCGATGCACTGACTGATCCACTGACCGAATGCACTGACTGATCCACTGACCGATGCACTGACAGATGCACTGACCGATCCACTGACTGATTCACTGACCGATGCACTGACCTGATCCACTGACCAATGCACTGATTGATCCACTGACCGATCCACTGACTGATCCACTGACTGATGCACTGACTGATCCACTGACCGATGCACTGACCGATCCACTGACCGATGCACTGACCGATGCACTGACTGATCCACTGACCGGATGCACTGACTGATCCACTGACCGATCCACTGACTGATCCACTGACCGATGCACTGACTGATCCACTGACCGATGCACTGACTGATCCACTGACCGATGCACTGACTGATCCACTGACTGATGCACTGACCGATCCACTGACCGATGCACTGACCGATCCACTGACCAATCCACTGACCGATCCACTGACCGATCCACTGACCGATGCACTGACCGATCCACTGACCGATGCACTGACTGATCCACTGACTGATGCACTGACTGATCCACTGACTGATGCACTGACTGATGCACTGACCGATCTACTGACTGATCCACTGACCGATGCACTGACTGATGCACTGACCGATGCACTGACTGATGCACTGACTGATCCACTGACCGATGCACTGACTGATCCACTAACCAGATCCACTGACCGATCCACTGACTGATCCACTGACCGATGCACTGACTGATCCACTGACTGATCCACTGACCGATCCACTGACTGATCCACTGACCGATGCACTGACTGATCCACTGACCAATGCACTGACTGATCCACTGACCAATGCACTGACTGATCCACTGACCGATGCACTGACTGATCCACTGACCGATGCACTGACCGATCCACTGACCGATGCACTGACCGACACTCCGATCCCTGACTGATCCACTGACCATGCACTGACTGATCCACTGACCGATGCACTGACTGATCCACTGACCGATGCACTGACTGATCCACTGACCGATCCACTGACTGATCCACTGACCGATGCACTGACTGATCCACTGACCGATGCACTGACTGATCCACTGACCGATGCACTGACCGATCCACTGACTGATCCACTGACTGATGCACTGACTGATCCACTGACCGATGCACTGACCGATGCACTGACTGATCCACTGACCGATGCACTGACTGATCCACTGACCGATGCACTGACTGATCCACTGACCGATGCACTGACCGATCCACTGACCGATGCACTGACTCGATCCACTGACCGATGCACTGACTGATCCACTGACCGATCCACTGACTGATCCACTGACCGATCCACTGACTGATCCACTGACTGATCCACTGACCGATCCACTGACCGATGCACTGACCGATGCACTGACTGATCCACTGACCGATGCACTGACCGATCCACTGACCGATGCACTGACTGATCCACTGACCGATGCACTGACTGATCCACTGACCGATGCACTGACAGATGCACTGACAGATCCACTGACTGATTCACTGACCAATGCACTGACCGATCCACTGACCAATGCACTGACTGATCCACTGACCAATGCACTGACTGATCCACTGACCAATGCACTGACTGATCCACTGACTGATCCACTGACCGATGCACTGATTGATCCACTGACCGATCCACTGACTGATCCACTGACCGATCCACTGACTGATCCACTGACCGATGCACTGACCGATGCCACTGACCGATCCACTGACTGATCCACTGACTGATCCACTGACTGATCCACTGACTGATCCACTGACTGATCCACTGACCGATGCACTGACCGATCCACTGACCGATCCACTGACCGATCCACTGACCGATCCACTGACCGATCCACTGACCGATGCACTGACCGATGCACTGACTGCATCCACTGACCGATGCACTGACCGATCCACTGACTGATCCACTGACTGATCCACTGACTGATGCACTGACCGATCCACTGACTGATCCACTGACCGATGCACTGACTGATCCACTGACCGATGCACTAACAGATGCACTGACCGATGCACTGACCAATGCACTAACAGATGCACTGACTGATCCACTGACCGATGCACTGACTGATTCACTGACCGATGCACTGACCGATCCACTGACTGATCCACTGACTGATGCACTGACTGATCCACTGACCGATGCACTGACAGATGCACTGACCGATGCACTGACCAGATGCACTGACTGATCCACTGACCGATGCACTGACTGATCCACTGACCGATGCACTGACTGATCCACTGACCGATGCACTGACCGATCCACTGACTGATCCACTGACCGATGCACTGACCGATCCACTGACCGATCCACTGACCGATGCACTGACCGATCCACTGACCGATCCACTGACTGATCCACTGACCGATGCACTGACCGATGCACTGACCGATCTACTGACTGACCACTGATTGATCCACTGATTGATCTACTGATCTGATTGATTGATCAGGTTCAGGTAAAGGCGAAGTGAGGCACTACCAGATAAAGCAGACAGACACAGCTCAGTTTTACTTGGCAGAGAAGTCACGTATTCAGCTCTGTTCCTGAACTCATCAACTACCACAAATATAATGCAGCAGGTACTGGCATGAATTCTGCTCGACTCTATTCTGTCCTTCTGTTGTGATGCAATGAGGAGCTGAAGATCTGTTGTGTTTGATCAGGGCTGGTGGCCAGACTGCGATATCCCATCGGGCCAAAGGGCCAGTGCCTGCCGGCGACAGCAGGGGTTCAGTTCAGGTCAGAGACGCGATGACCGGCACACACGTGACCGTTTTCTGACACTTTCATAGTCAGCTTTGTGGACCCTTTTCACAGTTACACCTAGTGTTGCAGATACACATGTTGCATGTCTCCTGACTAAGTGTGCTGATCTTTACCTAATGATCTGGTATTTGGACTAAATGTTGAAAGTTCTCCTTGATGTGCAGATAAGTGGGAGATCAACCCGTCGGAGCTGACCTTCATGAAGGAGCTGGGCTGTGGCCAGTTTGGAGTGGTGCGACTGGGAAAGTGGAGAGGCGCAGCATAAAGTGGCCATTAAAACCGTCAGGGAAGGAGCCATGAGTGAAGATGATTTCATAAGAGGAAGCCAAGATCATGACGTAAGACACATGCTGAACGAGTGGAAAGTTGCTGTGAAGCTGGAAAATGTGGTGGGTGGGCATATGTGTGTGTGTGTCAGACGTCACAGCAGATCCACTTCCTGTGCGGTGAGCGTTAGATTCTTATCAGTCCTTCATTCAGTGTCTGTCTCTTTTTTAACTTTCTCTGCGCGTTGTTCAGATGCTTTTGGAAGTTCCTGGAGGTGTGTGACGGAAACACACACTCATTCTGCTGGCTTTACGTGGCAAAAAATCTTGTTTCCAGCACAAATATCAAACTATTCTTAAATCACAATACATAAAACCAAAATGACCAAAAATATCTTGTTATACTGAATAGACTTGTTAACTAAAAAAAAACTATATTAAGTGACTTAATGCTCAAAAAAGAGAACACATATCTGCCAGTGGAGTCTGAACAATAATCTTGTTTCCCTTTGAATTAAGTTTGTTTTTCTGACCCAGTTAGAGACAGTTGTTTCTTGCTCTGAGCTTATGCTCTGAGGAATAGTTCACTCAAAAATGAAAATCAAGTCATTAATTACTCACCCCCATGCTGTACCAACCCCGTAAGACCTTCGTTCATCTTTAGGAAAACACAAATGAAGATATTTTGATTAAATCTGAGAGGTGCTACATAGGCTACCTAAGAGAATGAAACGCTCAGAAAGTCAATGAAGAAAATGTTTAAATATTCCATGTGACTACAGTGGCTCAACTATAATTTTATCGACGAGAATACTTTCTGTGTGGAAAAAAAACAAAATAACGACTATTCCTTTTCTTCGTTGCGATGAGAGTTCAAGAGATTTCCACGACGCATGCGCAAGAAGTAGTAGCAAAATAATGCAATTCTCGCACATGTGTCGTGGAAATCTCTCGTCTCAGGTCTACAAGTTTTGTCTTCCGCCACATGCGTTCTGCTCTTCTGCATTGTCTTTCATATTTTGCACAGGTGCTTTTTGTCTACCACTATTCTTCCTGACTTTCACAGGAGCAATATCATCAATTACACTCTTAACTTTTGAGAAGAATCAAGGAGCGAATCAACAGAGTCAGCAGATATGCTTGGTTTTAAAGATATAGATTCATAAATAGCACACCAGTGTTTTCATTTAAGCATCTCTTCTTGACAGACACAGATCTCAGCTTCAATGGCAGAAGAGATCAATATATCAAAGAAAATACAGAAATGATCAGACAGTGCTACATCCTTAAAGGAATAGTTCACCCTGAAATTAATTTTTGATATGTTTTATCTTACCTCAAGGGCATCACAAGATGTAGGCGTCTTTGTTTCCACAGTATTTTCAATTTTGACATTTTTAGGTCAAACCGTTGTTGTCTGCCAGTCATATAAAAGTCATCTCAAAGAGCATGCACAGAGAAGTCCAAATTAAACATGATTTAATGACTCATGAATGTAAGTACACATTGATAGCCTAAGACACGAAATGAGCGGTTTGTGTGAGAAAACAAAATTTATATTGTTTTTACCTCTTGTAACACAGCCACGTCCAAGTACTCAGAGGGGACGGGCGCTCCGTCTGCAGCTGATAGACAGACAGATACAGACAGAGCGATAGATGAGACACAGACAGACGGACGGACGGACGGACAGACAGATAGACAGGTACAGACGGACAGACAGAGACGCACAGATACAGACAGACGGATGGGTAGATGATCTCTGTGTGTGAAGCACTGGTTCAGTTGTCTCATGACTTTGTGTGGTGTGTGTTTGCAGGCGTCTCTGTCACCCCAAGCTGGTCCAGCTGTACGGGGTGTGTGTGTCTCAGAGGCCCATCTGCATCGTGACCGAGTTCATGGAGAACGGCTGTTTGCTTCACTTCCTGCGGCAGCACAGCAAGCTCTGGGGCGTGTGCAGATGCTCTTCCATGTGTCAGGACGTCTGTGAAGGGATGGAGTACCTGGAGCAAAACAACTTCATACACAGAGACCTGGTCAGAATCAAACCATGGATGGATTTCAATGATCATATTCAAGAAAAGGGTCACATGACTTTTTAATTTTGTGTGTGTGCGTGTGTGCGTGTGTGTTTGCAGGCCGCGCGGAACTGCCTGGTGAACGAGAGGAAACGTTGTGAAGGTGTGTGACTTCGGCATGACCAGGTCAGAGAACACTCGCTGTCTTTTCATCCACACACACACTGCTCACACCTCTCACACTGTTCATACGGGGTACACACACAGGGACTGAGAGTAGGGTGTGAATAGGGACGCACTGAAGACAAGTCATCCTGACGCCACAGATCTCTGGGTTTCGTCATCCAAAAGCATCATGTCATGTTTTGGTTGCATGTAGTTCTCTTTCATAGGTTCAGCTGGGTCAGGTTGGTTTGGAGAGGTGGTTCAACTCAGTGGTCGCAATCAGCTGCCCTTAAGCAGTTAATGCCTATGGCTTGCAAACCTCCCATTCCCCAGCGTCCAAGACGCTTCTGTTCTGCAGCAAGAAGTGACGAGCCTCCTCCTGAAGGGAGCAATAGAGGAGGTTCCTCAGTCGGACTTGGACTTCTTCTTGGACCTGCGGCGCCTGAATTTTTTGAATGTGAACTAAGGACGGGGCCTGCGCCAAAGAACTTTACCATCCAATCATTTTGTTTTCATTTTCTGGCCTATTAAATGATGTTTTTTATTAACAAAGTTCGGGAGGAAAGCACGATCAGCAATCAACGAGGAGAAGGTATTATATCCCAGCAGTCTCACCTGGTCGTCATTGGCAGTTTGCAGTGTCCCTTCTCACCGACCCTTCTCTCCTCACACATCGTCATAAGCACTCACACACCGGGGGGAGTACTAGGGTTCAGGCCGAATTACGAGCTCGAAGCCCCCGGACAGCACGCCGGAATGTGTCACTTTAGATTTCTCTCCTCTAATTTTATGTAAGTGTAAACTGTGGTGAATTCATAAATACCATTGTGATATCATCTCACCTTCCCGAGTCTTGCTGGTAGAGAGGATCCTGGTGCAGATCCGGAACAGGCGACTCACCATGGACCCGAAAGGACGCCTATTTCCACATCCAGGTCATTCCACGGCACAGGAAGTTCTCCAAGGTTATGCACACGGCTCTGGCCCCCCTTGAGGCTCCAGCTCATCCGGGTGCTAATTCTAATCAACTAGCTCAGTTGCTGGCGCATTCCAAGAGTTGAGTGTGTGGTCACAGGGACGTCCCTTCTCTACCACGTCCGGCCTCTTGGTCTCAGTTTAAACTCCTTCTCAGCAGATTCTCTCTCGATGCAGGCCTGTCTGGCCCCAGCTAGAAGGTTCCAGTCCGTGCGCAATTGGCCCGTTTCCGTATGAACCGGTCGCTTGGTTAAAGGAGAGTTCTTTGTTGCTTCAGATCCAGCAGTGCTTAGCTTCAGCGTGCAAGGTATATCGTTCCCATTGCATCATGGGTGAAGCACAATAGATGTGTTTTCTAGAATATCTTTAAAGCGCTCCAATGACTTACACTGAAAAAATGATGTTCTTCCTCAGTGTTTCTGTCTCGTTTTTCCAGCTCAAACATCTAATCCTCCTTCACTCCTCCGGCAGGTACGTGGTGGACAACCAGTACACCAGCTCCATGGGCTCCAGGTTCCCCGTCAAATGGTCTCCGCCTGAAGTCCTGCACTTCAACAAGTTCAGCAGCAAGTCAGACGTCTGAGTCCTTCGGTGAGGCCGGGGTCAGAGGTCGAGTGTGTTGTGTGTGTTATCCAGGTGTTGAGCGTGTGTGTGTGTGTGAGCAGGTGTGCTGGTGTGGGAGGTGTTCTCTGGAAGGCCGGAGCCCGTTTGAGAATCGCTCGAATGTGGAGGTGGTGGAGGAGGTAACGCAGGGCGGGCGTCTGTACAGGCCTCACCGCGCGTCAGGACACATCTACAACATCATGTACCGCTGCTGGCACGAGGTTAGACACACACACACACACACACACATACTCTCCTTACACCTGGAATACACCAATCGATTGACTATCCAGTTGGAGAGAGATCAGACATGTTTGATATTCCCAGTTTGATGGCAAGTGTTTTAGGGTGTATACATATCTGTCTTGTTGGGTTCGATGAATCGAACTCAAGTTAATTTCCCCTTGGTGTGAATAGAGCAATCGCACTCGAGTGCGGCCAAAACAACCAATATCAGAGCCCAGCTGAAGAGGTTGTCTCTGGTAAGATTCGTTTAAGGTGTACACATGACCGTCCAATTGCAGACAACACTGGGGTGCAGGGGGAACATATATATATATATATATATATATATATATATATATATATATATATTTATTTTTTTTTATAAACAATATATCTTCTACCGATTCAAATCGATTCTAAAATTTCAAGTATGTATTTTCTAAAGTATTACACTTCTTAAACTTTGAAGTTCTACTTAAAAGGTTTTTTCTTTTCTACTTTTTGTTTTAGGAGTTCCCAAAAACAGTTTAACATGCATACAAGGATAAAAAACACTTTATTTGTCTTATAATATGCATTTATTTTTAACTGATTTGCTCACCGACTCCCAAATGATTCGTACAATGACTCATTTTTCCAAACAACTCCTTTGCGTGACGCTAATCCGCGGTGATTGGTCAGTGGTCAGATGACAGACCCAGTCAGTTATTGTTTGTTAGCATAAAGCATAAACATATTGATAAAGCACTGCAGTACTACAAGACGCTTCTATTCTTTATGAAAACTCCAATAACAGCGACAAACATTTCACATATTTAAAAAGAAATTACATTGAAGATCTAGAAGCTGCACTGAGCGTAACTTACGCACACACACACACACGCACGCACACGCACACGCACGCACGCACGCACACACACTTGCTAATTGCGCCTTCCCTCCTCGCGCCCCGACGCTACAAAACCATAAAAAAGCAACAATTATTAATACTTACAGGTTGTGATTCATAGGAGGAAGCTTGATCCAAATACACTGGGTAAGCAAGTTACTAGCCCCTCCTTCAGGAACAACCGCTTGCGAATCCACATTTGAATTAATTTACGTTTTTGAACGATTCGTGCATTAAAATGATGAGAACACAATTCGGGCTATACTGTTGTGGTATCGTTGCAAATATGAACTCTAACCACCGATTCTTCACATGCTCGTCCCTGGTAAATGAAAACAAAGTGGCTGAACTATCTTTGCATTGTAGAACACCGCGTCTTCTCCACATGATGCTATGATGAAGTATTTGAATGTGTAGACTTCAAGTTTACACTTCCGTACTGCACGCGCAGTAACTGGGCGCGGCACATATATGTCTCATCGTCACGATGGAACAGCTAATGACTCAGTTTCAAAAACAATTAATTTCATAGACTCCGAGTTCGACTCTCACTTTTGAAAGACAATAACTTTATATATGGTGCACTTTCAGACATAAAGACATAAATGTTTTCATTACCTTAGAGCTATATTCCACACTATATGAACAGTCATTTTCAAAAATCCATGATAGGGGCTCTTTAAACATAAGATATAATTCATCTTGTGTATATCTAACGGGCGATCTTTAGTCTCACAAAAAGACAGGGCTGTGACAATTTATTTTTGCATTTGATTACAGGGTAGTCTTGCCCTCAGCAAAATGGCGGACGCGTCGACGTATCGCAGCAAGCGCTCCAAAGAGACCAATAGGGTGTCTTTCGATTTATTATCTCTATGAGCACCAGTACGTCCCAGCCGGGTCCGGCACTTATTTGGTTCCCCTGGAAACATTTCCGTTGTGTTCTTTGTTATTAGCAGCGCTTTCTGTATTTGGTGGTGTGGTGAGTATTGGAGCACACGCGTGTTGTGAAACTACTAGTTGTGTTTTTTCTATTTGCATATGTTTCATCAGTTGCAGGTGCGTTGAGCTCTCGGCCACCGTACTGTAGCGCTTCAAAGTGGTGTGTGCTCCAGCTGCATGTGTCTATCGATGACATCATCAGCACTCTGAATAACTACTCTACCACTGTGTGTGTGTGTGTTTCTTTCTTGTTTTCAGAGACCTCAAGGACGACCATGTTTCTCTGAGCTACTGCAGAATATCAGAGAGATCATTGAAGAGGAGACCGACACATAAACACACACACACACACACACCTCTACTTATGAGCATTATGAGTTTTCCATGTCAACCCCTGGTCTTTGAGTTTCCCTTGTGTACGAAAACGTCACATCTGAAATCAAAAGCAGTTATCATTACTGTATAATAAATGCATCAGAAATATGAGCAATGACCACGTGAAGCTTATTGCAAAATGATGAAGGCGGTCTTGGATATCGCTTCATATTTTTTATAGGGATGTTTTCCGGTGTCATAAGTGACGTCACGAAATGGCCGTGGGCATGAACTGGTTGGCAGAAAGAACCAAAACATACGCAGAAGTCTATGTGTTGTGTCAGCATATGATCATACTTTGTACGAAGAAGCTAAAAGGAGATCTAAGGTAAAGCAGGGTATATAGAAGCAGGGTTCATGATCTCTGCCTGATCCATATCACCAGTGAGAATGGGAGCAAAAGCCCGAACACATGACCACATTTGACATTCGGCGACATCTACCTGTATCTCATCGACGCGCTGTCTATGTTTACCAGAGAGTCAATGAAGGCGTACAAGTCTTTAGATGCCTATGAGTCATAATTAGGAAAATTACTTGTGTTAACTAAGGATAACTGGTCAATTTGTTACAACTAGAGTAAAATAGAGGTGTAATTAGTCCATGGGCTATATTTTGAATCAAAATTATCTTGGTCAACATATACGTAAAAATGTAAACAAAATACAATAATTTGCCCTTAATTTATAAGGGTATGAATACACAGATGATACACTGTCCAGTACCCAATCTTTGGGTTAAATTATGACTTTATAATACTGTGAGTGCGGCCATTACTTTTCTGCCAACCAGAGCACATGTAACCGCGTCGTGACGTCACGGGCGAAGAGCCCTATTGTTTAAGCAAACAAAGAAACAGCAATAATGATAAAACAGCAGCAGCAGAACTGTGCAGTGTGTGCTCACTGTGCCTGATGAACATCAGTTTGAGCTGTTCCAGGGTCAGTTACGGCCCGTATCCACTGTCAGCTCTGGCCTGAAAGGATGTGCACTCTGTGATCAGGTGAACAAACATAAACATGTTCAGAAACATACAAGCGGCATAAATTACAACATACATTGACAGAAAAACACAGAGAAAAATGCCTTGCAAACCTCCGTCTGCGGTCGGGAGGAGCCGAATGGGAAAATGGCCGTGTGTGTGTGCAGTGATCACTTTGTCAAATGTGAGTTAATATATTAATTATGTGGCTTATAAATACATTATTCAGGTGTTTAAATACACTTCTGTGGCTGTTTGTGTAACGTACCAGTTTCCGAACTTTGTAAAGTCAAAGTATGTCTGTAAGACGAGTTAATCAGGAAAATATCAATTCAGTTGAAAATCGCTCCTCTTCATAACGTAAGGATCACGTCCAACATGTTTCGATTTTCTGTTTATTTCTCTTGTAATAGCGTGTAAAGTAGTACAGTACGGATTGTTCCTCCATCTCGTTCATTGCGCTCTTCACTCATTGCCCTCCATCTGCATTTCACGCGTCATCATAATCACGTGACTGCAAACCACCTATTATGGGGAATGTGGAGATGACATCACGTTGCATTATGGGTCCGCCTGCCATATTTACAGGATCGCGGCCAATACTGCTGTAATTAATTGCATGTGTTGGAGGCTGTGTTGGGATTTTCTGTCTGGATTTTAATAAACGTCGATAGGGTTGTTTAGTTCAACCGCCAACTGCAGTTCAACTGCCTCAAAAATTGATGAGGATAGTTGATGAATTATGTTGTTTTTGTGGTTAATGTTAGCAGAAGATAAAGCCAGGACACATTGCATGAATCAAATTATATTTATTTTGTTTTCAATTAACGATTTGCTTTGATGTTCTGGACATCTTTTTACATGCCTTTTTAAAATGTTTGTGAATCATGTTTTTATATTGGTTAACTGCTTAATAAACGCGTTAAGTGACTGCTCTGTTTCTGTTCTGATTACATCCGCAAAGACCCTTTAAGTACACGTAAATGGGCAAAGATACATAAAACTATTTTCAGGTAAAATAGCTTGAACTTTATGTACAATAGTAATCAACTTATCATAGGCTTCGAACACCAAAACTAAATCAGATGCATCAACGTTGTTTATTGCGAATAGATCGTCCAAATAATGTTTTTTGGCAGTGGCTTTTAGTTTATCCCGGTAGGGTCTTTTTCTTTAAACATCTCCATTTCTTTCGTTCTTCTTCAATTTTGCCTCGTTTTAGCCAAATACCCACTATTATCCCGAAGGTAAACAGAGATCGTGCCTGTAAAGATGGCGCCCACGTCCCATAATGCAACATGGCGTGACGTACCTCCGCATTCCCTTATAGGGAATTCAGATGAATAAAGTTCTTGATCAGTTCCATTCGACACCTGTAATATTGTAAAAGAGGTTTAGTACAGAAATAAAGCACGTGTAAAAACTGTTCTCAGTTCAAACCTACTTCAGACACCAGTGGCCAATCACACGCCAGGATCGGAGAGATGCCAGGTTTCAATATCCTCCTCATCAGAGAGGCATACACAAGGTGAACACACACACACACACACACACACAGACACCCTTGTTCAATCGACGGGGATGGAGACGCTGAAGACACACGAGGAGAGAGACTGCAAGATAGTTGTGGTTAAGCATTTGAGCGAAACTATTGCTTTGTCTGGTTTTCGTCAACTTCAGAGACACGATCAAAAATCACTACATAAACATCAGAAGAGATCCAGACGACAGAAACACCAGAAACAATGTTGATTTATTACATTTTCCTTTAATAATATTTTGCAGTTTTTAAACAGACATTTTTAAAACAAAAAGAAAAACCTCAACATCCAGAAAACAGCAAAAGAGCAGAAACAGAAGCTTATGTCCAACGACACACACTAGGTTCATCAACACACACACAAGTGAATAATGCATGTGTGTGTTTGAGCAAATGAACTCAGTCGCTTGTATTTGACCGCACAAACACACATTAACCGATTAAATCATAATCAAACCAAAGAAGTCATGATGAAACTAAACTCGCATCATATCCTGGCAGTGAGCATCTGCGGATCATAGAGTATATACACTAGATGTCACTTTGGGCCTCTAAGCATACTTCTAGGTAACGCTTCTTTATCCGCCTGTACTCCCAATTCATGGATTTTCTGATTTTTGTGCTGTGTATGCTTAACTTATTTCTCTCTGGATCTCGACTGATAAGTACATGTTCGGACCGTTGGAATAAACCAAAAACTAGAAAATCGCATTCATGAGGATTTACGGAGATTTTATTTCCATCAGACCTTTGCCTATATTGACACTGATGCATTAAAGAGGAGGGGGTCCCCGTCACATGACTGACGCATTCATTCAAATGAACTACTGTAGCCAAGGTGACATCTAGTGTGTTTATCTATGGGTGTAGATAAGAGACATCATCATCATCATCATCCAAACACACACGACACGACCAGAAGATTGTCCTGAAGTGCTTAAAGTCACGGTCAGAAACGCTCCTGTGATGTCATGTCTAAAGGTAATCTCTCGCATAACCCCGCCCACCTGCGACACTGTCACTGTGACATCACTGAACTATACATGGGAATCCCAGTAACTCTCCAGTCAGAGATGGGATGTGCAGTGCAGCCTCACACTCAAACTAACGTCAAGCCGGATCAAACTACTGTCTGTGGCCCAAAGGCACAGGAATCATATTCCAAATATTATAAATATATATTTCTGCCATCTGATTGAGTTTATTATTTTTATTTAACCAGGAAGGTCCCGTCGAGACAACATCTCTTCTAGTTTAAAACATCCGTCCTCAGCATGTTCACTCGCAACTTTAAAAATCCTCAAAAACGAACTCTAAAACGCACACGACTTGCATTTCACCCCACATGGCCATTTCAATGAACTTTGAACTCTAAACACCCCCTTCATCATCACTTTGCATCGTCATCATCAGTGATTGACAGCTGTCAGTCACGTAGTGCAAACACATTCCAGCGCTACACTTCTGTCCACTAGTCTGAGCCGCTGGTTAGGAATGAACCGTTTCTGGTTTCTCCAGCAGGTGGAGCTGCAGATGGACGTGATGAAGTCCTCATCCTCAGGCTCAGTGTAGTCCACTACAGATGCGAAGTTTGGCTTAAAACACAAATGTAATTGAAAAACTGAAGAAAAAAAGAAAAACTGCAGTGAGTTTAAATGATTCAAGCGGTGCTGAACAGTATACATCAACACAAGAACGGTTCAGAACCATGAATCAGGCATCAGACGGTCCTCCATCTCAGATCTCTGTAAATCACTCACACACACACACACACACACACACACACACTCTCATGGCGTTTCTGTCAGTGATCTCTGAGGTTATTAAGGCACATTGAGGCTGAACGCCCAAAACTAGTGCAAATCTGATGCACAACTGATCCTGGGCAGAGTCCTGTCTGAGCGGTGCTGATGCTGAACACCCACACACACACACACACACACACACACACACACACACACACACACTGAGTGCTGACGTGTGCGTGAACAGAGTTTGTGTTAGCTAGTCTCGGACCGCCCACACAAGCATATTGCACTTAAAACCATCAGAGCCTCCAAAAAAAATCACAAGCTCCAATCTGATTGGATGAGCAACAGTCAGTGTGTACGAAACTCAAGATCACATGACCAACGATAACCGTGAACGATACATTAGCAGCCACACCAGCCGACGAATCCTGTATCGCTACAGTTATCATTCCAGCTGCGTTCCTTTACGGTCACTGGCTGCGTTTACAGGCACAGCTGGTGTTTCAGCCGCGAGCCTGAACATGTGATCGGGTGATGTGTGTGTGTGTGTGTGTGTGTCACGCTTCAAATCGGAACAGTGTTTTTGACATGCGCTCACTGCACAAATATACAGAGTTTCCTGCTGTAATTTCTATTCTCCTACAATAGTTCTTTATTTCTTTTAAACAGCAAACTTAATATTTATCCATTTCTGGTCATAATTTGGAGTAAATTTCTACATCATTACTTTATTTCTACATCATTACACATTCTCAGTTTGCAGAAATGTCAGTTGGATTGTTTAAGGCGTGTACATGAAGCTACTAACATGTTTCTAACAGGTGATTTGGTAGCATGTAAACGTAGCCAGTGACAGCTCTCTTCCTGTCCCGAAGTGGGCGGTTCTAGCCCAGAATAAACTCTTTCTACTGATAGTCTGACTACATGAGACTCTGTTAGCTAACTCACTAATCCCTCAAAACCGCACGGCTAGTGTTCATGACATCATCAGACGGGCGTCTCTCTGCTCTTCAGGTCCGGGGGCGCTGTACTGGCGCCTCATGCGCGCGGGGTGACGTCAGCCTTGCGGTTTTTGGTGTTTGCCGTGCGGTCTGATCGGGGAGCGTGTGCGGTAGGGGCCGTTGGTGATTGACGTACCCGCCCTCCCCGCGTACACAAGGGCCTGGCGACTGTTGCCGATAGCGACCGCGGTTGTTGTTGTTGTGGTGCCCGTTGGTATAATAACCCTGGTTGCCAGGTACGGTGGAGCCATCTAGCGAATTGCGCCTGTGGCGCCATTGTTGTTGCTGAGGACCGTGATTGCCGTTACCATAGTTACCGTTGCTGTAGTGACGAGGTTGCCAGGGGCGACTGGGGGAAGGCGCGCGCATGATGACCGGCATTTGGAACGGAAGAGGAAGTAACGGCACACCGGGGCTGGGCCCTCGTTCCTCGTCTGGCGCGACGGACACGTTCGGCCCCCAGGAGAGCCGGTGCTGAGGGTTGCTCTTAAAGGGGAACTTCAGCTTGCAGTCCTGAGGGGAATGAAGCGTCCCGTTCCGGGGAGGTGGACCACGCCCTCCCCACCCATAGCCCCGCCCCCGGCTCCGCCCCCTCGGCGGCAGGCGCGCTTGGTGATTTGCTGCTGCTGCAGGTTGAGGAGGCGTGTCTGCTCCTGTTTGAGCCAGCGCATGCGGCCCCTCCTGAAGGCGGGGTCTTCCTCCATCAGCCGTGACACGCGCTGCTCTTTGGGGAGGAGCTCTAGATGGCCACGCCCATCTTCCACATCGCCGTCTGCACTCAGATCCTCTGATTCATCATCGTCCTACACAAACACATACACAACTACTGAAAACTGTGTGTGAATGCATGTGTGTGTGTTAGAGCTGTTTCCATCACCTGGTTTTTATGCGCATTTTGAAGCATCGCATCAGAAACGAGCAGAAATGGCAAATTAAGAAGTTTTTACACTCCATCAGAGTGCTCCACACGGGGTTAATAAAGGTCTTCTGAAGTGAAGCGATGTGTCGTGTTAGAAAAATATTCATATTTAAAACTTTCTAAGAAACGGCTTTGAAAAGATATGCTTCAACGTTTGGATGGAAACCCAGCTACTGTGTGTGTGAGACAGAGAGTGTGTGTGTGTGTGTGTGTGTGTGTTCACCTGCACTGCTGGTATAATGCTCTCCATCTTCATCATCCGGTCTCTGAGGGCTTTGATCTCCTCGTCCTTTGTGTTGTTCTGCTCTTTGACCTCTTGTAAGATATCGGTCAGTTTGTCGATGTGAGCTTTCAGGTCGTACACACCTCTCTCTCCGTCAGCGTGTGTGTGTGTGTCCTGGCACCCGTCCCCGATGCCCACCGTGTCCCACACGTCCTGAGCGACATCCCTCCACGCCTCCTTCTCCTCCTCTTCCTCTCATCCCGCCGCCCGCCCGTGTGCAACACTCCTGTGAACCATCACATTCACATCAACAGTCCAGCGACTGTGCCTGACCCTGACCCTAACCGTAAATGACATCAGATGCTATGTCCTGTTTCTGAGGACAAGCGAAACGATCAGCTGATGGGGTGAGGATAATAATGTTGTTCTGTTTGAATAAAGATTATTTTTCTCACCCCATTGGCTGATCATTCTGCTTGTTTTAAGCATCAACTCACTTCATTTTGATTAATTTCCTCGTTAATTCAATAATATGTTTAACTAATTTGAAGCAATAGCACTTACAGAACCCAAAGTATTTGGAACAAGGATTAAGATGAAAACAATAAATATATATATTAAATATAAACCTGTAAATCATCGCTTAGAGCAGAAACACATGAACGTCACATGAGAAATGCATCAGAAAGCAGATAGTGATGATAATCCAGATATATACTGAGACGCTGATCTCAGACCTGTGGCAGCAGTGCATCACATGGCCAACAGTAGGTGTTTATTTTAGGATATTAAGATTAACTTCCATGAAGATATTTTGCAAAATTCCTACCATAAACATATATCTATAAAAGATGTGTGTGTGAGTGAGGCTAAAGCGTGACCATGAGCGAGGAGATTTCTCCATGTTTAGGTTTTTTTGCACCTCCAGACTCCAGATTTTCAATAGTCGTATCTCAGCTAACGATCGCCCTGTCCTAACAAACGTCACATCAGCGAAGAGGTTATTAATTCAGCTTTGATGAGGTACACATCTCAGTCTGGTGTGTTCCTGAGGATGAGGAGTGTGTTCCCTACCGTACATGCGGCTCAGCTCCTTCATCTTCACCACGGCCAGCGCCTCCACCTCGCGCCGCGAGTGCCGGAAGTCTGCGAGCGCCACCTCGTAGCAGATCTCCTTCACCGCCTGCAGCTTCAGGTCGCTCAGCGTCACGCGCTCCGGGCTTTACTCGATGCGGCGGCGCTGCGGGATCTGGTACACACGCAGAGGCTCACGCCGCTTCCCACTGCTGGGTAACCCACAGCGCCTCACGATGGACTGGACCTGCACACAGCACTGGGGTTAGAGTGTGTGTGTGTGTGTGTGTGTGTGTGACCCACAGCGCCTCACGATGGACTGGACCTGCACACAGCACTGGGGTTAGAGTGTGTGTGTGTGTGTGTGACCCACAGCGCCTCACGATGGACTGGACCTGCACACAGCACTGGGGTTAGAGTGTGTGTGTGTGTGTGTGTGTGTGTGTGTGTGTGTGTGTGTGTGTGTGTGTGTGTGTGTGTGTGTGTGTGTGTGTGTGTGTGTGACCCACAGCGCCTCACGATGGACTGGACCTGCACACAGCACTGGGTTAGAGGAGTGTGTGTGTGTGTGTGTGTGTGTGACCCACAGCGCCTCACGATGGACTGGACCTGCACACAGCACTGGGTTAGAGGAGTGTGTGTGTGTGAGTGTGTGTGTGTGTGAGTGTGTGTGTGATACCTTGATAGCTGGTAATTCTCTCTCAGGGAGGAAATGAGTCTCCAACTCTCTTCACATGAGCGTTTATCAGAATCATCCCCACTGTCAGAATCAGCATACTGACACACACACACACACACAGAGAGAATCAGATTGATCACAGGAATAAATCACACTGTACTATATTCACAGAGATCAGCTGATTTACAGTGGAGTAATATTACCGTTTGACAGTATTTTGATCATATGAGCGCAGCTTGTGTGTGTGTGTGTGTGTGTGTGTGTGTGTGTCTCACCAGCCGCTGCTGCTCCAGGAGTAGATCCGCTTCCTCTTTCTCCCGCCGGTACTGTGTCTCCACGTCCTGCAGCCTGAGGCAGAGCACAATACTGTCATGTGATCATCACCATCATCACACACACAGGCCTGATCTCTCTCTGCACATCACGAGTCTATAACATATATATCAGTTTCAGCGTTTAACTTTCATTACTGAATAAATGAACTTTTGCACCTGTGTTGTAGAATATTAAGAGTGTGTGCAGTTCTTCCCTTTAACTTGCGACTCATAACGTGTGTGTGCGTTTGCTTTGCTGTTGTTTTGAGGAACTAATATAATTAAATATGTAAAGAGTTCCCTAGAAACTCTCATAAATATTGAACAAAGAGTTTTTAACTGTAAAAGTGCCGTGTTCTGTTACGCACCACCAAACAGAGAGTATTAATGCAATAATGATTTATGGGTGTGGGCGGGGCTATAACCTGTCATTTACAGAAGATCAGCCAATAGCAAACCACAACCATCCAATCATCTCCCCACAGACAGTCAAGCCCCGCCCACACACGTTCTCTTTTCTGAAGCGTTTCTCTCGATGTACGACACAATAGAGGAGAGTTTAAGGAATCTGCGGAGCCTCACGATGCGATTCGGGTCGATTTTTCGATTTTGAGTCAAATTTCGATTCGATGTGTGTATATTTGATTGTTTACGGTTCCCGTTTTGTGTTATTTGCCTGCGGTACACGGTTTACGGCTCTAAGAAGAAAGACGATTAAATGTGAACCTTTTTACACAGTTTAATATCCAATATTCTATAATTAACTAACGTCCTTCAAGCTGACTGCAATCATAATTAGATTTTAGATTATAGGAAAATAGGATCAAAGAAGCAAATTACAAACAATAGGACAAATATAATCTACAAATTAAATAAAGTTTTTCAGGAACAGTAGCACAGGTTTATTAAACATGTAAGAAATACTAGGGGAATTGAATAATCAAAAGTAAAAAATAAAACACTAAATATTAAATATGAATTGATTCATCCTAAAGATGAAGAAATGATTCAGTCAAAAGCAGTTTAAGAGTTAATGAGGCTGCTGGCCCTTTAAGAGTGAATGCACGGCTCTAATAAACCGTTACACATCTGATGTTTCCGCGTAACACACTCTGTTCACATGCAGATAAGTTGACATATAGTTACACAGTTACTTATAGTTAGTAGCTCGTCAGTTGGAGGACCAACACAATCAGAGTTAGCAGAGCTCCACATTCAGTTCGAACACGGTCGTGTGTGTGTAGCCGTGACAGAACTGAACTCGCGATGGCATGTCATCGGTGTGTGTGTCGCACCTCCTCTGCATCTCCAGCTTGATGTCGATGCCCTGCTCCTCCAGCAGTTCCCTCTGGGCGTAGTTCCAGTCCGCGGCTCCCCCTGCTGGTCCAGGCTCCGCTCGCGCTCCAGCACGCGCCTGCTCCGGGTGGTTGAACCGGAACACGTGGTTCTTGCCCATCACCACGCGGTTTCCTGCGACACCATAGGTTGAGCTCAGGGTCATGTGATCAACAGGACAGCGGACTCGCACACAAGGGCAGTTCTAGGAGGGAGTCACAGGACGCTTCCCGAGAACTGAGGGTTCCCTTAGGAACACTTCCTGTTCGCAGCGCCGGTAGGAGCTCTGAGTGACGCGAGACACACTCGTTGTTGTGACTTATTTTGACGACTGAGCAAACAGTGCTCATTAGCTCATTAGTTTACGATCTGTTATACACAGGAAAGTAGACGGTAATGAAAAGTTATGACAACACTATTTCTATAATCCACTTTAGATATTATAGTCTGACTATAAGTAACAAACCCAATCCCATCAGTCTACAGGCCACTGATGCTCTAACGAGAGCTAGCTGACCTGTAGTTGACCTGTAGCTGACCTGTAGTTGACAAGTTACTTCTAGTTAGGAGATGTCTATAGTGGACTGTGGAAATAAAGTGATTAGCGTCCGCCGTGGACGTCCAGTGTTGCAGAAACACATGATCATGTTTGTCTCAGAGTAAAGGTCCAGAGGCTCGTTCATGTCCTCAGAGTCAGTCTCTGGAGTAAATATAGGCTGTGATCTGTGTGTTTACAGGCTTCTTAATATTGGCGAGTGCTGGTGTTTCGCGTGTGTTCGGCCAATCAGAGAACACTACCGTCACTGTACTTCCTCTAGCACTGGTTTAGAGGAGGATATCAGTTCCTGCAGGTGCGAACACACTCCGGGATCTCCCGCCTGTAGTGGTCGGAGTGATGAGGAGGTTAAACACACTCACCCTGTTTGAGCAGCACACACTCGCTGATCTGCTTGCCGTTGACGTACGTCTCAGCTCCCTCCAGCGGCTCCAGAGTCACACACACTACACACACACACACACACACACACAGAGAGAGCATAAGCTCGGTGTAATGATGTATGTGGTATGCTAATGAGGAGGGCGGGGCTCCTCCCTAAAGAGGGGCGGGGCTCAGCAGGGAGATCACACCTGTTATAAACCTGATGTGTTGCTTAGGCTAACCTTTGCACTCCGTAACTCTGTGTTTCCGGGTCAAAAATGACCCGCCTTTTAAAACCACTCATGAATCTCTGGTTATGCTGTATTATCACCAAATATTGGATTCAAATCTTTTGTCGGCTTGTTTCCAGGTGGAGCCGTTATAATGGTTCACTAAAGCTTGTTCACCGGATCAACGACGACGATCAACCAGCGCCAAAAATAAATACAAATCCTGTGCTAAAAGAAAGAAAACAAGATGATAAAAAGATGAAATCTAATGTTTGGTGATAATATAGCATAAAAAGAGATATATAATACAGTTAAAAGGTGGGTCAGTCTAAGTAGGAAAAAATGGAAAAAAATCCCAAAATATACAAACATTACTGTGAAACAAATGTTTTTTAATTATATTATTTATGAATCATTAAAATCATTGACTTGCATTACTCTTATGTCAGTTGTTATACCGTGTATGACCAGAGCTGTATGCGATAACACCAGGAAAAAGAAAATGCGACACAGCTTAACGAGGGAATGAGCAAACGAGATCGAGCAGCTCTCATTGGTCGAGGATTCATTCACATGCAAATAACGTCACTGGTACAGGAGTCTCGTGTGATGTAGGGTCGCGTCACGTCATGCTGATGAAGCACATTAACAGCACACACAAACTGGACTGACGGGACACACTGTGTGTGTGTGTGTGTGTGTGTGTGTGTGTGTGTGTGTGTGTGTGTGTGTGTGTGTGTGTGTGTGTGTGTGTGTGTGTGTGTGTGTGTGTGTGTGTGTGTGTGTGTGTGTGTGTGTGTGTGTGTGTGTGTGTGTGTGTGTGAAGGACGAGCAGAAAGACACTGATAATGTGTTGGCGACAGGAGGAAGATGAAGAGGAGGGGCTGATGGTAATGATCAGACTGGTGACTGATGATACCTGTGTCAAATCCCAGCGACTGTTCCAGCGACAGAGAGAAAACCAGCACAGTACATGAGTGTGTGTTACTGACACAAATACACACACACACACACCTATATATCCTGCCTTCAGGAGGACCCTGTGATTTGGTGATGCTGAAACACACACTCACACACACTCACTCTCATTCACACACTCACTCACACACTCTCATTCACACACTCACTCACACACACTCACTCTCATTCACACACTTACTCACTCAAACATTCACTCAAACACTCACTCATTCACACACAAACTCACTAACTCACTCAAACACTCAGTCACACACTCACTCAAACAAACAAACACACTTTCACTCTCACTCACACACACTCAGACTCTCACCTTCTCCGTTGTGGTTGATGTAGCTGTAAAACACACAGTGCTGCTCTTTAATAAACTGACCACTGAGTTAATTAATGTCCACGTCCTTCTGACCAACCCTAGAACACACACACACACACACAGAGATGAAGACTCGTATATCAGCACAGATGATTCATAACCAATCATCATCTCAATGTTCTAGCTGATGATGTTTGTAATGGTTTATTCAGTCACCTGGTCACGCCCTCTTTGATGTAGTACAGCAGACACTCTGACATCAGCGGATCCTCGTTCAGGTTCACCAGGTGCGGAGTCTGAAACACACACACACACACAAGTGAGTCTCTCTACTCCTGAGTGTTTTCGTATTATACAGTTGGATGTGTGTGCGAGGGTGTGTATGTGTGTCTGTGTGTGTGTGTGAGTAAGGGTGTGTGTGTGTGTGTGGACTGACCCCTTTAGGTGAAAACACTCCAACAGTTCCTCCATCCTCTTTAATGGACACACCCATCTCTGCCAGAATCGACTCCCTGCACAAACACAGATGATCACATGTTAGTGTGTGTGTGTGTGTATAATCACTGCTCACACAACCTGTCCCCAGAGTGCTTCACCTTTCCATTCGTATTCGACTCAGTCTTCCTTAGTTTCTCCTCCCACGTCTCGTTCAGCTCAGCGATGATCTTCTCTGTTTCCTGCACACACACACACACACACACACACACACACACACACACACATTAATGGTTTGTGTTTGAACGCAGGATGCTGACTGGAGTGTGATTATGTCATGCTCCGCCCACCATCATAACCCCGCCCCTCTCATACCTTCAGTCTCTCCACTGCTTCCTCATTGGTTATCATCTCGCCCTGAAACTCTTCTAATTGGGCGTGGCCATCCAGCGGGGCGGAGCCACTCTCAGGGGCGGGGCCTTCTCTGGTGACAAGCTCAGATGTGGGCGGGGCTCCATTAGAGGCGGGATCAGCAGGCGTAAGAGTGACGTCAACACGGTTGTTATTGACTTCAGCAGCTGAAAGACAAACAGAAGGAGTGTTACGACCTCGATCTGACCTCTGAATAAATACAGAGAAATCAACTAAAGTAAATTACTTTTTTACAACAAAAACGAACCATCACAGAACTGACTTAAGCTGGACTGTGACACTATTTTCTTCTGGAAACACACTTGCATTATTCTCCTGTTCTCTCTGTAAATAAGTGTGACTCGACTGAAAGGGACAGTTCACCCTAACGGTCACCGCTGACTCGCCCTCATGCTGTTCGGAAGACTTTCGTTCATCTTCAGGACACAAATTAAGATATTTTTGATTCAATCTGTGTGTGTGAGAGAGTGTGTGAGAGTGAGTGTGTGTGTGTGTGTACCTGGAGCGGTGACCAGTCGGCTCAGCCCTTGTGACAGCAGGAGGTCTCTGAGTCTGTTCACTTCCTCCTTCAGTTCTCGGATCAGACGAGCGTTTGGATCCTCGTTAATTACAGCATTACAGCGGATCTGCTTTGCACGGTCAGCGTATCTACACACACACACACACACACAAGCTGTGACAGTCACAGGGACAGATGGCTCATCTATTGATTGATTGATTGATTGATTGATTGCTGTACCTGAGTGTGCTGAGTGTTTCCTCATAGTTAATATCTGCAGGACTGAGAGCAGCGATCATAGCGGTACGAGAATTACCACCTGAAACACACACACGCGTTTCATAACCAGTACTGTTTCTGTGTGTTTGTGAGTGTGTGTGTTTATATTACATTGTGGATCCCTCAAAGGATACATTGAGGGAAATGGGTTAAAAAACACAAAATTATATTTTTTGAAAAATGTAAAATTGCAGAAAGTGTTGTGTGATTGGTGTGTTTAGGGGTCGGGTTAGTGTGTGTGTGTGTGTGTGTGTGTGTGTGTGTCTTACCCAGGTTCTCCTTCAGGATCCAGGTGAGCACTGAGTCTCTGTACGGAATGAACTCACATTTTCTTTCTTTTGCTGGTTTGCTGTTGGTCACATAAACACACAGTCATTTAACAGTCTGGGGCATAAACACACCAGTATCTTCTCCATCATCTCATTACACGCCTGTACGAGTTCCTTCAACATCAACGAGACGTTCAGCAGAAAGCCCACGCTGCTCTTTGCCACATAATGACAATGAATGACAAAACAAAAGCATCATGACAGTTTGTCCACATGACCTGTGTGTTATCACCTCAGAAACAGCAGAATAACGTCCAGTATTCAGTCATAGTGACGGACATTCTGCTAAAGATGGAGCAGTTCGGTCTTCCCCAAGCACTCAGTACATGATGACAGATTCATCACTTTATGAATGAACTCACATTTTCAGCCAGAGCGGAGATGACCTTCCCCAGAGTGGTGAGAGATTTATTAATATTAGCGCCTTCCTGAAGAACAGACAGAGTGTGTGTGAACGAGTGAAGGAGATGCTGCCTCATCATTATAGAGGAAACATCAGTGTCGTACCTTCAGCCTCAGGCCTTTAGCTCCTGACGAATCCGCTCGCTCGCTGCCCGCCAGATCCACCAGACTCACCTTACTGACCTGCACACGCCAGACAACACGTGACACACATAAATCAAAAGCACACACCTAATTTACATATTATTCACCATCACACACACCTTCTCTGTGTCGAGGCCGGTCAGCTGATCTCGGCGGTGCTGAGTGAAGACGATAGTGAAGACCGCGTGTGATCGACTGCTCGTCTCGTTCATGTTCGTCGCTGCCACCGTCCTGATCAATCAATCAAAGTCACGTTGAGGAACATTTAAGCTGAACTCAGTGTAACAGGAGGTGATGTGGGTAACGCACCGGGCCTTGTTCCCCGAGTCCATGAGGTCTCTGATGTCCTGGTAAGGAGGTCACAGCGAGTTTGGACAGGTCCTCCACGTCACGGGCCCATGATGGGGTGCTCTCGGACCCGCAGCGCTCCTTTACTCTTGGGGTTCAGCAGATCTCGACACGCGCTCGCAGTAGATCTCCATAAACGACACCTGAACACACACACACACACACGGCTAGGTTCACATGCACAACGTTTGTTTCAGTCGGACTGAACTCATTTGGACTGATGAACCTGATGCTGTGTTTAGATGAGCGCTGAGCAGAAAACACACACACTGATGTCCGGAGTGTAAAGCAGAACACACACCTCTACAGAGTAGGACAGCTCCGGGTCGGTGTTCTCACTCGTGCGCTGGAACAGATCCTCACACATCTGCAGAGAGAGCGACACACACTCTTTACACACACATAGGAGAAATGGTTCTCTGTGCACCATATACACTGTGTTTATGGATTACAGTGAGTGTGTGTGTGTGATTGAGAGATTCACTGAGTGAGTGTGTGTGTGTGTGTGTGTGTGATTGAGAGATTCAGTGAGTGGTGTGTGTGTGTGTGATTGGAGATTCATAGTGTGTGTGTGTGTGATTGAGAGATTCACTGAGTGAGTGTGTGTGTGTGTGTGTGTGATTGAAAGATTCAGTGAGTGTGTGTGTGTGTGCACCTGAGGGATGATGCCTTGTTGTCCAGGCTCTTGTTTGCCCATCATGGTGTAGGATTTTCCCGCTCCCGTCTGACCGTAGGCGATATGCAGACGTTATATCCCTCGAACGCGTGAAGCAACATCTCCTCCCCGATGTCCAGATACACTCGCCGCTGGGACGCAAACGCAGGGTCATCCTCCTGCACACACACACACGCACGGGACAGTGAGTTCCGAGCCTCAGGCGACAGCACACACACACACTCACTCACACACACCGCAGCAGTGCAGGACCTTACCGTAGTGTGAGACCAGTCAGGAGTAGTCGAAGCTGAAGTTCTTGGCCGCTTCTTTGGGCAGTTTGGGGTTGGAGATGCCTGAGGAGAGCAACAACACACTGAGAAACATGTGATCACATACGTGTGTGTGTGTGTGTGTGTGTGTGTGTGTGTGTGTGTGTGTGTGTGTGTGTGTGTGTGTGTGTGTGTGTGTGTGTGTGTGTGTGTGTGTGTGTGTGTGTGTGTGTGTGTGTGTGTGTGTGTGTGTGTGTGTGTGTGTGTGTGTGTGTGTGTGTGCGTGCGTGCGTGCGTGCGTGTGTGTGTGTGTGTGTGTGTGCGTGTGCACGTGTGCTTACAGGTGGTGTTTCCCTGCATCTGTATGATGCATTTAGCATCTCGGCTGTTTTCACGTGAGTTGAAGGGTCGAACTCTCACTGCTACCTTCACTGAGGCGGCCATGCTGAAACACAAGACAACAGCCAATCAGGGATCACAAACAGGTCACAAGGTCTCTCCTGACCAATCAGACGTCAGAGTTCAGAAATGTCCTTCTGCTAATCAAATTAAAGTCTCAGAAACAACAGCTGTCGAGAACTGAAGTCTACAGCATTTGCATATGAAACATTAAACATCAACATTGCTGTACGTTTAATGTGCCAAGTTGTCAATTTCAATTCAAGTGTTGCATTGTGGGATACATACGCTGCATTTTGACAACTGTTTGTTCCATACGTATATAAATCCACAAAGACAAAAAAAGACACTTTCCAGTAGTGTGTTCTCCACTCATTTCCCTCTCTGTGTGTGTGCTTTAACACATTCCAGCTGTGTGTGTGTGTGTGTGTGTGTGTGTGTGTGTGTGTGTGTGTGTGTGTGTGTGTGTGTGTGTGTGTGTGTGTGTGTGTGTGTGTGTGTGTTGCCATGCCAACAGCGCTGTTTTAAACTCTTGTACATGTCAGTCACACATCACAAACTAAAAATATATAGAGAGAGTTCACAAGCCTGAGATCTCGCTCGGATCTGACATAAAGAACAGAAGAAGAATAACAGGAAACATTACTATTGTGATATCTCAGACGGGAATACAATAATTGAGTGAGTAAAAAATAAGGTTTCATTTGTTAACACAGGTTATCTGTATGAGTTAAAGTGCTTCATTATACTGTTTTAACGGCTCCTGTTTCCTGACACGGGTTCACACACTCATCCACGCTCGAACACACACTCACGTCCTCATGATCTCCACCGCGGCGTCAGTGTGTCTGAAACGCTTCTGTGAAGACTCAGTCTCTCTAAGCCCCGCCTCTCTGAGGGCCGCTCTGCTGTGATTGGTCAAAAGCACAGTGATACGAACAGTCTCCTCGACACGAGCCGAACTCTCCCAGTCTCAGACACACTAGTGTTCGAGGGCGGGGTTTAGAGACGCCCCTCAGCCAATCAGCACCAGAGGCAGGGATTATGCTAATATACAACAACAGTGTGTGTCTGCATGAGTGAAGATCAAACACAGTCAAGATGATGAGATCATCACCAAAGTTAAAGATTACACCGTCAGATCAACATACGACCTGACGACTTTATATGGTGATTGATCTTGACGTAATTATGTCCTCGTTTGCACACAGAGCTCACGTTCACTTTCATTAGCTGATTAGCATCAAAAATCTTGCTTTTTTATTCATATTTTTTCCATGAAAAATACAGTAATATGATTCCAGAATCAAGAAGGTACATGTAAAGTAAGTCAATTTAATTTATTCATTTTCATATTATATTTTTTGTTTTATTTCAGCCAGTCTGCTCTTTTAAGATATTCGGCCTTCAAATAGTTTATTGATAGTTTGATGCAATACTGTGTGATTTAAACAGTGGAAATATATAATCATTCTATAATATATATTATTTAGATCATGGATCATGTTTTTTTATAAGATTAAACAATCGTGTTATAAGAAGTTACAAGATCTACGAAATTTTGTGAAGATTGCCCACCCCTAACACACACACACACACACACACACACACACACAGTCAGAGGGTGTTTTAAAGGCAGAAAGGAATGTCATGTGTGTTTGCTGTTTAGCTGCTTCAGCTGTCACAATGAACACACACACACACACACACACACACACACACACACACACACACATCTAATGTGTTCAGACATGTTGCTCAGATCTAAACTTTCATGACAGGATGATGTTCCGGTTCCGGCCCGCGGCAGTTTTACAGTTTAAAGTGAGCAGAAAACACGATTATTATCAGTATGTGTCAAACAGATGACTCTCCCTCACACACACACACACACACACACACACACACACACACACACACAGATGAGTCCGTGTGGGTTTGTGAAACATTTAGCTGTATTAATCAGCATATTAGAGCCTTTCAAAATAAACAATGTTATCATTTGGAAAAGATGTACGTTAGAGATGGCAGCGGGAACACCGAACACACACCAACACACACCGAACACACACCGAACACACACTGTCCTGTTCTGTGCTCATCATGAGTTCTGATTATTAGAACATGTACGTTGTTTGTTTTTTAGTAATTTATTACTTTAGTGCTGAAATATAAAAAATAGTCCATATTTAAAAGGTAAACTGTGTTTCCTCAGTCCCTGTGCCATACAGACACATAAAACATACAGTCTAACCTTTCATATTCATATCCATCTAGGAGAATTACTTATTTCACTTTTAGTCACTTTAATTGTTAAAAATCACAGTTTGTGTTTGTCTCTCACTGAAAATATCTCTGTTGAAGGGTTGAACTGTAACGTTACTTGATGATTGAACTGTTCTCTGGGACTCACCTTCACCGAGACCCGTCGGATGAGAGAATCTCCCGTGACTTTCCCGGTGGACGCGGGCGGGGGCGCTGCGACTCTCCGTCTCTCTCACTTTCACTCGATTTATAACTTTGACACGGTATTTTCTCTGTTATTTTCGCGTTTGACGGGAGAATCTCTCTCTCGTTAAATCCCGGGGCCGCGCGAGACTTCCCGGTGTCCTTTAGCCGCTGTCTGTCACGCGCGCCGGTGAGAAACTTCCCCGCGGAGGCCGCGCGCGCGTCTGGTCACCCGCAGTGCCGTCGGTAACGCGCTCTCCCGCCGCTGAAACGCGTCCGGTGTGTTTCGGGTCCGGTTAGGATGATTTTTCAGGGAAAAGAAAATGAAAAATATTGAGGAAAACGTCGCCGCTGGCCGCGGTGTGTGCGCGCGCCCCCACCCCGTCCCGTCCTGTGCTCGCGCAGCCGAGGGTCCAGCGAGTGACGTCACGACAGCGAACCGGACACCGGGGCGGAACCTTAAACACACACGGTCACACACACAGACAGATAACAACATAACGTTACTATATAAGCCTATATTAGCAGCGAAATATCTGTGCAGTTTATTCTGACTATTCTCCACACTTACAGTATAGGCTACTAATGAAAACACACACAGGAGGTGAAAAAATGTGAAAAACAATTCAGTTATGTATAAAAATATCAGAAATTCACACGTGTTTGAAATCTTTAGATCAAAGGGAAGCAAATTATGTCAAATAAAAATGTATTCAAATGTATCATCGGAGACGCGCACGCACGCGCAAATGTTACAGCTTTATTTGAGTTTTGCTCTCAATATGATTCAAAGTATTTCTGTGGTGTTTTACAGAGTGTGTGTTTATTATAATGATTTTTGTGTATAGGCCCGTGACAGTCACATGTTTCGTCACACCGTGTGTGTGAGAGAGAGAGAGAGAGAGAGAGAGAGAGAGAGAGAGAGAGAGAGAGAGAGAGGGAAGAGAGAGAGAGAGAGAGAGAGAGAGAGAGAGAGAGAGAGAGAGAGAGAGAGAGAGAGAGAGAGAGAGGGAGAGAGAGAGAGAGAGAGAGAGAGAGGGAGGGAGGAGGGAAGAAAAAAAAACGAAAAAAAAAAACGGAAAAAAAAAGAAAAAAAAAGAAAAAAAAAGGGAGGGAGGGGGGACGGACGGAGAAAAAAAGGGAGGGAGAAAAAAAAAAAGAAAAAGAAAAAAAAAAACGGGGAAAAAAAAAAAAAAAGGAGGAGGAAAAAAAGAGAAAAACAAACGGAAAAAAAAAAAGGAAAAAAAGAAAGGAGGAGGAAAAAGGACAAAGAAAGAAAGGAGGAAAAAAAAAAAAAAAAAAAGGGCTTTTCTAAAGAAATAAAAAAAAAAAGAAAAAGAAAGGGAGAAAAAAAGAAAATATTTTGCTAAAAAAAAACGAAAAAAAAAAAAAAAAAAACAAAAAAAAACAAAAAAAAAAAAACAAAAAAAAAAAGAAACAAAAAAAAAAAAATAAAATTTTTAAAGACAAAAAAAAAAATAAAAAAATAAAAAAAAACAAAAAAAAAAATAATCAAAAAAAAAAAGAAAAAAAAAAC
>JAQIUQ010002261.1:0-67041 GCA_030378365.1 Hybognathus amarus
ACCCGTCCTAACTGAGATATGGATATCCCATGTAGCATTTATGCCATTACAAAAATAGTGGGATAAATGCTATGTGGGATCTCAATATCTCAGCTCAGGAAGGGTCTAGAGGCTCCATTTTTGCACTCAGGTCTAAGTCTCTTGGCCCTCTATCAGAATCCAGAGTTTTGAGAAGATTGGAGAAACAAAATTTTTTCACACCAAAAAAAAAACGACAGTGGTACCCCTTATGTTTTTTTTTTTGGTGCAAAAAAATAAGTTTCTCCAATCTTCTCGAAACTCTGGATACTGATAGAGGGCCATGAGACTTAGACCTGAGTGCAAAAATGGAGTCTCTAGACCCTTCCTGAGCTGAGATATGGATATTCCACGTAGCATTTATGCCATTACAAAAATAGTGGGATAAATGCTATGTGGGATCTCAATATCTCAGCTCAGGAAGGGTCTAGAGGCTCCATTTTTGCACTCAGGTCTAAGTCTCTTGGCCCTCTATCAGAATCCAGAGTTTTGAGAAGATTGGAGAAACAAAATTTTTTCACACCAAAAAAAAAAACGACAGTGGTACCCCTTATGTTTTTTTTTTGGTGCAAAAAAATAAGTTTCTCCAATCTTCTCGAAACTCTGGATACTGATAGAGGGCCATGAGACTTAGACCTGAGTGCAAAAATGGAGTCTCTAGACCCTTCCTGAGCTGAGATATGGATATCCCACGTAGCATTTATGCCATTACAAAAATAGTGGGATAAATGCTATGTGGGATCTCAATATCTCAGCTCAGGAAGGGTCTAGAGGCTCCATTTTTGCACTCAGGTCTAAGTCTCTTGGCCCTCTATCAGAATCCAGAGTTTTGAGAAGATTGGAGAAACAAAATTTTTCACACCAAAAAAAAACGACAGTGGTACCCCTTATGTTTTTTTTTGGTGCAAAAAAATAAGTTTCTCCAATCTTCTCGAAACTCTGGATACTGATAGAGGGCCATGAGACTTAGACCTGAGTGCAAAAATGGAGTCTCTAGACCCTTCCTGAGCTGAGATATGGATATCCCACGTAGCATTTATGCCATTACAAAAATAGTGGGATAAATGCTATGTGGGATCTCAATATCTCAGCTCAGGAAGGGTCTAGAGGCTCCATTTTTGCACTCAGGTCTAAGTCTCTTGGCCCTCTATCAGAATCCAGAGTTTTGAGAAGATTGGAGAAACAAAATTTTTTCACACCAAAAAAAAATGACAGTGGTACCCCTTATGTTTTTTTTTCATATGGTGTAGTTACTGCATTATCATTACTGGTTATGAGTACTGGTTACTAGTTACATTACTGGTTACTGGTTACTGCATGTACTGAGTTACTAGTTGCTGGTTACTGGTACTGGTACTGAGTTACTGGTTGTACTGAGTTACTGGTACTGGTTACTGGTACTGGTACTAGTTTACTAATTACTGGTTACTGGTTACTGGTACTGGTTACTGGTACTAGTTACTGGTACTGGTACTGGTACTAGTTACTGAGTTACTGGTACTGGTACTGGTTACTGAGTTACTGGTACTGGTACTAGTACTGAGTACTGGTCTGACTGAGTACTGGTACTGAGTACTGGTACTGGTTACTGAGTTACTGAGTACTGGTACTGGTTACTGGTACTGGTACTGGTTACTGGTTACTGGTTCTGGTTACTGAGTACTGAGTACTGGTTAGCTGGTACTGGTACTGGTACCTGGTTGCTGGTTACTGGTACTGGTACTGAGTTACTGGTACTGGTACTGAGTTGGTACTGGTACTGAGTTACTGGTTACTGGTACTGGTACTGGTTACTGAGTACTGGTTACTGGTTACTGGTTACTGGTACTGGTACTGAGTTACTAGTACTGGTACTGGTACTGGTACTGAGTTACTGGTTACTGAGTTACTGGTACTGAGTACTGGTACTGAGTTACTGGTACTGGTTGCTGGTACTGGTACTGGTACTGGTACTGGTACTGGTTACTGGTACTGGTACTGGTTACTGGTACTGGTACTGGTACTGGTTACTGGTACTGGTTACTGGTTACTGAGTTACTGGTACTGGTACTGGTTACTGGTACTGGTACTGGTACTGAGTACTGGTACTGGTTACTGGTTACTGGTACTGGTACTGAGTACTGGTTACTGGTACTAGTACTGGTATCTGGTACTGGTTACTGGTTACTGGTTACTGGTTACTGGTACTGGTTACTGATTACTGAGTACTGGTTACTGCAGTTACTGGTACTGGTACTGGTACTGAGTACTGGTTACTGGTACTAGTTACTGGTTACTGGTTACTGGTACTGGTTACTGGTTACTGGTTACTGGTACTGGTTACTGGTTACTGAGTTACTAGTTACTGGTACTGGTTACTGGTTACTGGTACTGAGTTACTGGTACTGGTACTGGTACTGGTACTGGTTGCTGGTACTGGTCTGCTGGTTACTGAGTTACTGGTTATCATTACTGGTTACTGGTTACTGGTACTGGTACTGGTACTGGTACTGGTTACTGGTACTGGTTACTGGTACTGGTACTGGTACTGGTACTGGTTACTGGTACTGAGTACTGGTACTAGTTACTGGTACTGGTACTGGTACTGGTACTGGTTACTGGTACTGGTTACTGGTACTGGTACTGGTACTGGTTACTGGTTGCTGGTACTGGTTACTGGTACTAGTACTGGTACTGGTTACTGAGTACTGGTTGCTGGTTACTGGTACTGGTACTGAGTACTGGTACTGGTTACTGGTACTGAGTACTGGTACTGGTACTGGTTACTGGTACTGGTTACTGGTTACTGGTACTGGTACTGGTTACTGGTTACTGGTTACTGGTACTGAGTACTGGTTACTGGTACTGGTACTGGTACTGGTTACTGGTTGCTGGTTACTGGTACTGGTACTGGTTACTGCATTACTGGTTACTGGTACTGGTTACTGGTTACTGGTACTGGTTACTGGTACTGGTACTGGTTACTGGTTACTGGTACTGGTTACTGGTACTGGTACTGAGTTACTGCGTTATCATTACTGGTTACTGGTACTGGTACTGGTACTGGTACTGGTACTGGTACTGGTTACTGAGTTACTGGTACTGGTACTGGTACTGGTTACTGGTACTGGTACTGGTTACTGGTACTGAGTTACTGGTACTGGTACTGGTACTGGTTACTGGTACTGAGTACTGGTACTGGTACTGGTACTGGTTACTGAGTACTAGTCCTGGTACTGGTACTGGTACTGAGTTACTGGTACTGGTACTGGTACTGGTACTGGTTACTGGTACTGGTTACTGGTTACTGGTACTGGTACTGGTACTAGTTACTGGTACTAGTTACTGGTACTGGTTACTGAGTTACTGGTACTGGTTACTGGTTACTGGTTACTGGTACTGGTACTGGTACTGGTACTGGTTGCTGAGTTACTGGTTACTGGTTACTGGTACTGGTTACTGGTACTGAGTACTGGTACTGGTTACTGGTACTGGTACTGGTACTGGTACTGGTACTGGTACTGGTTACTGGTACTGGTTACTGGTTACTGGTACTGGTACTGGTTACTGGTACTGGTTACTGGTTACTGGTACTGGTACTGAGTACTGGTACTGGTTACTGGTACTGGTACTGGTTACTGGTACTGGTTACTGAGTTACTGGTACTGGTACTGGTTACTGGTACTGGTTACTGGTACTGGTTACTGGTACTGGTACTGAGTTGCTGGTTACTGGTACTGGTACTGGTACTGGTACTGGTACTGGTTGCTGGTTGCTGGTACTGGTACTGGTACTGGTACTGGTACTGGTACTGATGTACTGGTTACTGGTACTGGTACTGGTACTGGTACTGGTTACTGGTATCTGGTACTGGTTACTGGTACTGGTCTACTGGTACTGGTACTGGTTACTGCGTTACTGGTTACTGGTACTGGTACTGGTACTGGTTACTGGTACTGGTACTGGTACTGGTTACTGGTACTGGTACTGGTACTAGTTACTGGTACTGGTTACTGGTTACTGAGTTACTGGTACTGGTTACTGGTTACTGGTACTGGTTACTGGTACTGGTACTGGTACTGGTTACTGGTACTGGTACTGAGTTACTGGTTACTGGTACTGGTACTGGTACTGGTACTGAGTTACTGGTACTGGTTACTGGTACTGGTACTGGTACTGGTACTGGTACTGGTACTGGTTACTGGTTACTGATTACTGAGTACTGGTACTGGTACTGGTACTGGTTACTGGTACTGGTTACTGGTACTGAGTACTGAGTTACTGATTACTGGTACTGGTACTGGTTACTGCGTTACTGAGTACTGGTACTGGTACTGGTACTGGTTACTGGTACTGAGTACTGAGTTACTGGTTACTGGTTACTGGTACTGGTTACTGAGTTACTGGTACTGGTACTGAGTTACTGGTTACTGGTACTGGTTGCTGGTTGCTCGTTACTGGTACTGGTACTGGTACTGGTTACTGGTTACTGGTACTGAGTTACTGGTTACTGGTACTGGTTACTGGTACTGGTTACTGGTACTGGTTGCTGGTACTGGTACTGGTACTGGTACTGGTACTGAGTTACTGGTACTGGTTACTGGTTGCTGGTACTGGTACTGGTACTGGTTATCTGGTTACTGGTACTGGTACTGAGTTACTGGTACTGGTTGCTGGTACTGGTACTGGTACTGAGTTACTGGTTACTGGTACTGGTTACTGGTACTGGTTACTGGTTACTGGTTACTGGTTACTGGTACTGGTACTGAGTACTGGTTACTGGTTACTGGTACTGAGTACTGGTACTGGTACTGGTACTGGTACTGGTTACTGGTACTGGTACTGAGTTACTGGTACTGGTACTGAGTACTGGTACTGGTTACTGGTACTGGTACTGGTACTGGTACTGGTTATTAGGTACTGGTACTGGTACTGGTACTGGTACTGGTTACTGGTACTGAGTACTGGTACTGGTACTGGTTACTGGTACTGGTACTGGTACTGAGTACTGGTACTGGTACTGGTTACTGGTTACTGGTACTGGTACTGGTACTGGTACTGGTTGCTGGTACTGGTACTGAGTACTGGTACTGGTTGCTGGTTACTGGTTACTGGTACTGGTACTGAGTACTGGTTACTGGTACTGGTTACTGGTACTGGTACTGGTACTGGTACTGAGTACTGGTACTGGTACTGGTACTGAGTTGCTGGTACTGGTTACTGGTACTGGTACTGGTTACTGGTTACTGGTTACTGGTACTGGTTACTGGTTACTGGTACTGGTACTGGTACTGGTACTGGTACTGGTACTGGTACTGGTACTGGTACTGGTACTGGTTACTGGTACTGGTACTGGTTACTGGTTACTGGTTACTGGTACTGGTACTGGTTACTGGTTACTGGTTACTGGTACTGGTACTGGTACTGGTTACTGGTACTGGTACTGAGTACTGGTTACTGGTACTGAGTTACTGGTTACTGGTACTGGTACTGGTACTGGTACTGGTTGCTGGTTACTGGTTACTGGTACTGGTACTGGTTACTGGTGCTGGTTACTGGTACTGGTACTGGTACTGGTTACTGGTACTGAGTACTGGTACTGGTACTGGTTACTGATTACTGAGTTACTGGTTACTGGTTACTGGTACTGGTTACTGGTACTGGTACTGGTTACTGGTACTGGTTACTGGTTACTGAGTTACTGGTTACTGGTTACTGGTACTGGTTACTGGTTACTGAGTTACTGGTACTGGTACTGGTACTGGTACTGGTACTGGTACTGGTACTGGTTACTGGTACTGGTTACTGGTACTGGTTACTGGTTACTGGTACTGAGTTACTGGTACTGGTACTGGTACTGGTACTGGTTACTGGTACTGGTACTGGTACTGGTTACTGATTACTGGTACTGGTTACTGGTACTGGTTACTGGTACTGGTACTGAGTTACTGGTACTGGTTACTGGTACTGAGTACTGGTTACTGGTTACTGGTACTGGTACTGGTACTGGTACTGGTACTGGTTACTGGTACTGGTACTGGTACTGGTTACTGGTACTGGTTACTGGTACTGGTACTGGTACTGGTTACTGGTACTGGTTACTGGTTACTGGTACTGAGTTACTGGTACTGGTACTGGTTACTGGTACTGGTTACTGGTACTGGTACTGGTTACTGGTTACTGGTACTGGTACTGGTACTGGTTACTGGTTACTGGTACTGGTTACTGGTACTGGTACTGGTACTGAGTACTGGTTACTGGTACTGGTACTGGTACTGGTTACTGGTACTGGTTACTGGTTACTGGTTACTGGTTACTGGTACTGGTTACTGGTACTGGTTACTGGTTACTGAGTTACTGGTTACTGGTACTGGTACTGGTACTGGTACTGAGTTACTGGTATGCTATTACTGGTACTGGTACTGAGTTACTGGTTACTGGTACTGGTACTGGTACTGGTTACTGAGTTACTGGTACTGTATTACTGGTTACTGGTACTGAGTACTGGTACTGGTTACTGGTTACTGAGTTACTGGTTACTGGTACTGAGTACTGGTTACTGGTACTGGTACTGGTTACTGGTACTGGTACTGGTACTGGTTACTGAGTTACTGGTACTGGTTACTGGTACTGGTACTGGTTACTGGTACTGGTACTGGTACTGGTTACTGGTACTGGTACTGATTACTGGTACTGGTACTGGTTACTGGTACTGGTTACTGAGTTACTGGTACTGGTTGCTGAGTTACTGAGTACTGGTTACTGGTTGCTGGTACTGGTACTGAGTTACTGGTACTGGTTGCTGGTACTGGTTACTGAGTTGCTGAGTTACTGGTACTGGTACTGGTACTGGTTATTAGTCTGGTTACTGGTACTGGTTACTGGTACTGAGTATGCTGGTTACTGAGTACTGGTACTGGTACTGGTACTAGTACTGGTACTGGTTACTGATTACTGGTTGCTAGTACTGGTTACTGGTTACTGGTACTGGTTACTGGTACTGGTTACTGGTACTGGTTACTGGTTACTGGTACTGGTACTGAGTTACTAGTACTGGTTACTGGTACTGGTACTGAGTACTGGTACTGGTACTGGTACTGGTACTGGTTACTGGTTGCTGGTTACTGGTACTGGTACTGGTCACTGGTACTGGTTACTGGTACTGGTACTGGTACTGGTACTGACTGGTACTGGTACTGGTTACTGGTACTGGTACTGGTTACTGGTTACTGGTACTGAGTACTGGTACTGGTACTGGTACTGGTTACTGGTACTGGTACTGGTTACTGGTACTGGTACTGGTTACTGGTTACTGGTTACTGGTACTGGTACTGGTTACTGGTACTGGTTACTGAGTTACTGGTACTGAGTACTGAGTACTGGTACTGGTACTGGTTACTGGTACTGGTTACTGGTACTGGTACTGGTACTGAGTTACTGGTTACTGGTACTGGTACTGGTACTGGTTACTGGTACTGGTTACTGGTTACTGAGTACTGGTACTGGTACTGGTACTGGTACTGAGTACTGGTTACTGGTACTGGTTACTGGTACTGGTACTGGTACTGGTACTGGTACTGGTTACTGGTACTGGTACTGAGTACTGGTTACTGAGTTACTGGTACTGGTACTGGTTACTGGTACTGGTTACTGGTACTGGTTACTGGTTACTGGTACTGGTTACTGGTACTGGTTACTGGTACTGGTTACTGGTTACTGGTTACTGGTACTGGTTACTGGTACTGGTTACTGAGTACTGGTTACTGGTTACTGGTTACTGGTTACTGGTACTGGTACTGAGTACTGGTACTGGTTACTGGTTACTGGTTACTGGTTACTGGTACTGGTTACTGATTACTGGTTACTGGTACTGGTACTGAGTTACTGGTACTGGTACTGGTTACTGGTACTGGTACTGGTACTGAGTTACTGGTTACTGGTACTGGTACTGGTACTGGTACTGGTTACTGGTACTGGTACTGGTTACTGGTACTGATGTACTGGTACTGGTACTGGTTACTGGTACTGGTACTGGTACTGGTACTGGTACTGGTACTGGTACTGGTACTGGTACTGGTACTGGTTGCTGGTACTGGTTACTGGTTACTGGTACTGGTTACTGGTACTGGTACTGGTACTGGTTACTGGTACTGGTACTGGTACTGGTACTGGTACTGGTACTGGTTACTGGTACTGGTACTGGTACTGGTTACTGGTTACTGGTACTGGTTACTGATTACTGGTACTGGTACTGGTACTGGTACTGAGTACTGAGTTACTGGTACTGGTACTGGTACTGGTACTGGTTACTGGTACTGAGTTACTGGTACTGGTACTGGTACTGGTACTGGTTACTGAGTTACTGGTACTGGTACTGGTACTGGTTACTGGTACTGGTTACTGAGTTACTGGTACTGGTACTGGTACTGGTTACTGGTACTGGTACTAGTTACTGGTACTGGTACTGGTACTGGTACTGGTTACTGGTACTGGTTACTGGTACTGGTACTGGTTACTGGTACTGAGTTACTGGTTACTGGTTATCTGGTTACTGGTACTGGTTACTGATTACTGGTACTGGTACTGGTTACTGGTTACTGGTACTGGTTACTGGTACTGGTACTGGTACTGGTTACTGGTTACTGGTTACTGAGTTACTGGTTACTGGTTACTGGTTACTAGTACTGGTTACTGGTACTGGTACTGGTACTGGTTACTGAGTACTGGTTACTGGTACTGGTACTGAGTACTGGTACTGGTTACTGGTTACTGGTTACTGGTACTGGTTACTGGTTACTGGTACTAGTTACTGGTTACTGGTACTGGTACTGGTACTGGTACTGGTACTGAGTACTGGTACTGAGTTACTGGTTACTGGTTACTGGTTACTGGTTACTGGTACTGGTACTGGTTACTGGTTACTGGTTACTGGTACTGGTACTGGTCATTACTGGTTACTGGTACTGGTATGCTGGTTACTGGTACTGGTTACTGGTACTGGTTACTGGTACTGGTTACTGGTTACTGGTTACTGGTACTGGTGCTGGTACTGGTTACTGGTTGCTGGTACTGGTACTGGTACTGGTACTGGTTACTGAGTTACTGGTACTGGTACTGGTTACTGGTACTGGTACTGGTTACTGGTACTGGTTACTGGTTACTGGTACTGGTACTGGTACTGAGTACTGGTACTGGTACTGGTACTGGTACTGGTTACTGGTTACTGGTACTGGTTACTGGTACTGGTACTGGTACTGGTATACTGGTACTGGTTACTGATTACTGGTTACTGGTACTGGTACTGGTACTGGTACTGGTTACTGGTACTGGTTACTGGTTACTGGTACTGAGTACTGGTTACTGGTTACTGGTACTGGTTACTGGTATCTGGTACTGAGTTACTGGTACTGGTTACTGGTTACTGGTACTGGTACTGGTACTGGTACTGGTTACTGGTTACTCATTACTGGTACTGGTACTGGTACTGAGTACTGGTTACTGGTACTGGTACTGGTTACTGAGTTACTGGTACTGGTACTGGTACTGGTACTGGTACTGGTTACTGGTACTAGTACTGGTTACTGGTACTGGTACTGGTTACTGGTACTGGTACTGGTACTGGTACTGGTACTGGTACTGGTACTGGTACTGGTACTGGTTACTGATTACTGGTTACTGGTACTGGTACTGGTACTGGTATTCTGAGTACTGGTTACTGGTTACTGGTACTGGTTACTGGTACTGGTACTGGTTACTGAGTTACTGGTTACTGAGTTACTGGTTACTGGTACTGGTACTGGTTACTGGTTACTGAGTTACTGGTTACTGGTACTGGTACTGGTACTGGTACTGGTACTGGTTACTGAGTTACTGGTTACTGAGTACTGGTACTGGTTGTACTGGTACTGGTACTGGTTACTGGTACTGGTACTGGTACTGGTTACTGGTTACTGGTACTGGTTACTGGTTACTGGTACTGGTACTGGTACTGGTACTGAGTTACTGGTTACTGACTAGTCTGGTACTGGTTACTGGTACTGGTACTGGTTACTGGTACTGGTACTGGTACTGGTTACTGGTTACTGGTACTGGTTACTGGTACTGAGTTACTGGTTACTGAGTTACTGGTTACTGGTACTGGTTGCTGGTTACTGGTACTGGTTACTGGTACTGGTACTGGTACTGGTTGCTGGTACTGGTACTGGTACTGGTACTGGTTACTGGTACTGGTACTAGTTGCTGAGTTACTGGTTACTGGTACTGGTACTGAGTTACTGGTACTGGTTGCTGGTTACTGGTACCTGGTTACTGGTACTGGTACTGGTACTGGTACTGGTACTGGTTACTGGTTACTGGTTACTGGTACTGGTTACTGGTACTGGTTACTGGTTACTGGTTACTGGTACTGAGTTACTGGTTACTGGTTGCTGGTACTGGTACTGGTTACTGGTACTGGTACTGGTACTGAGTACTAGTACTGGTTACTGAGTTACTGGTTACTGGTTACTGGTACTACTGGTACTGGTACTGGTTACTGGTACTGGTTACTGAGTTACTGGTACTGGTACTGGTACTGGTTACTGAGTTACTGGTTACTAGTTACTGGTACTGGTTGCTGGTACTGAGTACTGGTTACTGGTTACTGGTTACTGGTTACTGGTACTGGTACTGGTTACTGGTTACTGGTTACTGAGTTACTGGTACTGGTTACTGGTTACTGATTACTGGTACTGGTTACTGATTACTGGTTACTGGTACTGGTACTGGTTACTGGTACTGGTTACTGGTACTGGTACTGATTACTGGTTACTGGTACTGGTTACTGGTTACTGGTACTGGTTACTGGTTACTGGTTACTGGCTTACTGGTACTGAGTACTGGTACTGAGTTACTGGTTACTGGTTACTGGTTACTGCATTACTGGTTACTGGTACTGGTACTGGTACTGGTACTGGTACTAGTACTGGTTACTGAGTACTGGTACTGAGTTACTGGTACTGGTACTGAGTACTAGGTTACTGGTACTGGTACTGGTACTGAGTTACTGGTACTAGTTACTGGTTACTGGTTACTGAGTTACTGGTACTGGTACTGGTACTGGTTACTAGTACTGGTACTGGTACTGGTTACTGGTACTGGTTACTGGTACTGCGTACTGGTTACTGGTTACTGAGTTACTGGTTACTGGTACTGAGTACTGGTTACTGGTACTGAGTACTGGTTGCTGGTACTGAGTTACTGGTTACTGGTTGCTGGTACTGATTACTGGTACTGGTATCATTACTCATTACTGGTACTGAGTATCACTGGTACTGGTACTGGTACTGAGTACTGGTACTGTATACTAGTTACTGGTTACTGGTACTGAGTTCTTGGTCCTGCGACCCTGGCCCTGTGCATCCTGCGTTCCCGTAACCCTCGACCGGTACGACCCTAACCCGACCCTGACCCTGACCCCTAACCTGACCCTATCCCTAGACCCTAGACCCTAGACCCTGACCCTCTGTCCCTGCCCCTAACCCTGCAACCCCTGACCCTAGACCCTCGACCCCTGACCCTGACCCTAACCCTAACCCTAACCCTAACCCTGATTCCTGACCCTTACTAACCCTGACCCTCAATTCCAATCTCCCCAACCCCAAACCCCCAACCCGACCCCAACCCAACCCAACCAGGATTGTTGGGTTACTGGGTCGTTGGGGTTGCTGGGTTGTCTGGGTTCCTGGGATTGTTGGGGTTACTGGGTTGCTCGGGTTGCTGCGGGTTGTGGGGTTACTGGGATTGTTCAGGGTTCCTGGGTTGCTCAGTTTCCTGGGTTGTTGGGTTATCCTGGGCTCTGGGGATTGTTGGGTTCCTAGGGTTGCTGGGGTTGCTGGGGTTGTGCAGGATTACTGTGGGATTGTTGGGTTACTCGGGTTGTTCAGTTGCTAGGTTGGGTTGCTGGGTTGCTGGGGTTACTGGGGTCGTTCGGGTTCCTGGGGTTGCTGCAGGTTGCTAGGGTTGCTGGGGTTCCCTGGGTTGTTCGGGTTACTCGGGTTGTTAGGGCTGCTAGGGTTGCTTCAGGTTACTAGGGACTGCTAGGGGATTGCTGGGGTTGCTGGGGTCACTCGGGTTGTTTGGGTTACTGGGGTTGCTCGGGTTGCTCAGGGTTGCTTGCGGTTACTGGGTTGTTGGGGTTACTAGGGTTGTTACGGGTTGCTCTGGGTTGTTGCCGGTTACTCAGTTGTTGGGTCTGCTAGGGGGGTTGCTGGGGTTCACTGGGTTGTTGGGGTTGCTAGGGTTGTTCAGGTTACTAAGTTGTTGGGGTTACTAGGTTGTTGGGTTTACTGGGCATTGGGTTACGGGTTACTAGGGTTACGTTGGGTTACTAGGGTTAGCTGGGTTACTGGCGGGGTTGTTGGGGTTACTGGGTTGTTAGGGTTACTAGGGTTGTTGGGGTTACTGGGTGTTGGGTTACTCGGGTTGTTGGGGTTCTGCAGTTGTTGGGTTACTGGGTTGTTGGGTTACTAGGGTTGTTCGGGTTACTGGCAGGTTGTTGGGTTACTGGGGTTGTTAGGGTTACTGGGTTGTTGGGTTACTAGGGTTGTTAGGGTTACTAGGTTATTGGGTTTCTGGGTTGTTAGGGTTACTGGGGATTGTTGGGGTTACTGGGGTTTTCGGTTACTGGGTTGTTGGGGTTACTGGGTTGTTCAGTTCTGGGGTTGTTGGGTTACTGCGGGTTGCTGCGGGTTACTGGGTTGTTAGGTTACTGGGTTGTTGGGTTACTAGGGTTGTTGAGGTTGCTGGAGTTGTTGGGTTACTAGGTTGTTAGGGTTACTAGGGTTGTTGGGTTCTGGGTTGTTGGGGTTACTGGGTTGTTAGGGTTGCTAGGGTTGCTGGGATTATCGGGGTTGTTGGGGTCTACCTCAGGTTGTTGGGTTACTGGGTTGTTAGGGTTACTAGGTTGTTGGGGTTACTGGGTTGTTGGGGTTACTGCAGGTTGTTGGGGTTACTGGGGTTGTTAGGGTTACTGGGTTGCTGGGTTACTGGGTTGTTAGGGTTACTAGGGTTGTTGGGTTACTAGGGTTGTTAGGGTTACTAGGGTTGCTAGGGTTACTAGGGTTGTTAGGGTTACTGGGTTGTTGGGTTACTAGGGTTGTTAGGGTTACTCAGGTTGTTAGGGTTACTAGGGTTGTTAGGGTTCTAGGGTTGCTAGGGTTACTAGGGTTGTTAGGGTTACTAGGGTTGTTCAGGGTTACTAGGGTTGTTAGGGTTACTAGGGTTGTTAGGGTTACTGGGTTACTAGGGTTACTAGGGTTGTTAGGGTTACTAGGGTTGTTAGGGTTACTAGGGTTACTAGGGTTACTCAGGGTTGTTAGGGTTACTAGGTTGTTAGGGTTACTAGGTTGTTCAGGTTACTCAGGGTTGCTAGGGTTACTAGGGTTGTTCAGGGTTACTAGGGTTGTTCGGGTTACTAGGGTTGTTAGGGTTACTAGGGTTATTAGGGTTGTTAGGGTTACTAGGGTTGTTAGGGTTACTAGGGTTCCTAGGGTTACTAGGGTTGTTAGGGTTACTAGGTTGTTCAGGTTACTGGGGTTGTTAGGGTTACTAGTTGTTGGGTTACTAGGGTTGTTAGGGTTACTGAGGGTTACTAGGGTTGTTAGGGTTACTGAGGGTTACTAGGGTTGTTAGGGTTACTGAGGGTTACTAGGGTTGTTAGGGGTTACTAGGTTGTTAGGGTTACTAGGGTTGTTAGGGTTACTAGGGTTGTTAGGGTTACTAGGGTTGTTAGGGTTACTAGGGTTGTTAGGGTTACTAGGGTTGTTAGGGTTACTAGGGTTGTTAGGGTTACTAGGGTTGTTAGGGTTACTAGGGTTGTTAGGGTTACTAGGGTTGTTAGGGTTACTAGGGTTGTTAGGGTTACTAGGGTTGTTAGGGTTACTAGGGTTGTTAGGGTTACTAGGGTTGTTAGGGTTACTAGGGTTGTTAGGGTTACTAGGGTTGTTAGGGTTACTAGGGTTGTTAGGGTTACTAGGGTTGTTAGGGTTACTAGGGTTGTTAGGGTTACTAGGGTTGTTAGGGTTACTAGGGTTGTTAGGGTTACTAGGGTTGTTAGGGTTACTAGGGTTGTTAGGGTTACTAGGGTTGTTAGGGTTACTAGGGTTGTTAGGGTTACTAGGGTTGTTAGGGTTACTAGGGTTGTTAGGGTTACTAGGGTTGTTAGGGTTACTAGGGTTGTTAGGGTTACTAGGGTTGTTAGGGTTACTAGGGTTGTTAGGGTTACTAGGGTTGTTAGGGTTACTAGGGTTACTAGGGTTACTAGGGTTGTTAGGGTTACTAGGGTTGTTAGGGTTACTAGGGTTATTAGGGTTACTAGGGTTGTTAGGGTTACTAGGGTTGTTAGGGTTACTAGGGTTGTTAGGGTTACTAGGGTTGTTAGGGTTACTAGGGTTGTTAGGGTTACTAGGGTTGTTAGGGTTACTAGGGTTGTTAGGGTTACTAGGGTTGTTAGGGTTACTAGGGTTGTTAGGGTTACTAGGGTTGTTAGGGTTACTAGGGTTGTTAGGGTTACTAGGGTGTTAGGGTTACTAGGGTTGTTAGGGTTACTAGGGTTGTTAGGGTTACTAGGGTTGTTAGGGTTACTAGGGTTGTTAGGGTTACTAGGGTTGTTAGGGTTACTAGGGTTGTTAGGGTTACTAGGGTTGTTAGGGTTACTAGGGTTGTTAGGGTTACTAGGGTTGTTAGGGTTACTAGGGTTGTTAGGGTTACTAGGGTTGTTAGGGTTACTAGGGTTGTTAGGGTTACTAGGGTTGTTAGGGTTACTAGGGTTGTTAGGGTTACTAGGGTTGTTAGGGTTACTAGGGTTGTTAGGGTTACTAGGGTTGTTAGGGTTACTAGGGTTGTTAGGGTTACTAGGGTTATAGGGTTAGGGTTGTTAGGGTTACTAGGGTTGTTAGGGTTACTAGGGTTGTTAGGGTTACTAGGGTTGTTAGGGTTACTAGGGTTGTTAGGGTTACTAGGGTTGTTAGGGTTACTAGGGTTGTTAGGGTTACTAGGGTTGTTAGGGTTACTAGGGTTGTTAGGGTTACTAGGGTTGTTAGGGTTACTAGGGTTGTTAGGGTTACTAGGGTTGTTAGGGTTACTAGGGTTGTTAGGGTTACTAGGGTTGTTAGGGTTACTAGGGTTGTTAGGGTTACTAGGGTTGTTAGGGTTACTAGGGTTGTTAGGGTTACTAGGGTTGTTAGGGTTACTAGGGTTGTTAGGGTTACTAGGGTTGTTAGGGTTACTAGGGTTGTTAGGGTTACTAGGGTTGTTAGGGTTACTAGGGTTGTTAGGGTTACTAGGGTTGTTAGGGTTACTAGGGTTGTTAGGGTTACTAGGGTTGTTAGGGTTACTAGGGTTGTTAGGGTTACTAGGGTTGTTAGGGTTACTAGGGTTGTTAGGGTTACTAGGGTTGTTAGGGTTACTAGGGTTGTTAGGGTTACTAGGGTTGTTAGGGTTACTGAGGGTTGTTAGGGTTACTAGGGTTGTTAGGGTTACTAGGGTTGTTAGGGTTATGAGGTTGTTAGGGTTACTAGGGTTGTTAGGGTTACTAGGGTTGTTAGGGTTACTAGGGTTGTTAGGGTTACTAGGGTTGTTAGGGTTACTAGGGTTGTTAGGGTTACTAGGGTTGTTAGGGTTACTAGGGTTGTTAGGGTTACTAGGGTTGTTAGGGTTACTAGGGTTGTTAGGGTTACTAGGGTTGTTAGGGTTACTAGGGTTGTTAGGGTTACTAGGGTTGTTAGGGTTACTAGGGTTGTTAGGGTTACTGAGGGTTGTTAGGGTTACTAGGGTTGTTAGGGTTACTAGGGTTGTTAGGGTTACTAGGGTTGTTAGGGTTACTAGGGTTGTTAGGGTTACTAGGGTTGTTAGGGTTACTAGGGTTGTTAGGGTTACTAGGGTTGTTAGGGTTACTAGGGTTGTTAGGGTTACTAGGGTTGTTAGGGTTACTGAGGGTTGTTAGGGTTACTGAGGGTTGTTAGGGTTACTAGGGTTGTTAGGGTTACTGAGGGTTGTTAGGGTTACTAGGGTTGTTAGGGTTACTGAGGGTTGGTTACTGGGTTACTAGGTTGTTAGGGTTACTAGGGTTGTAGGGTTAGAACCTCTAAAGCCTCTAATAACAAGCTTAGGGAAAATGCAAAGACAAGAGCAGTGATAATTCAAATGCAAACAAAAGAGATCAAAATACAAAGATGGGGAAAAAATAAATAAATGCACAAATACAAAAAAAGGGGCATTAAGACCACAATAAGGACATAAGTGCAGAGACTAAATTTGTAATACCCTTTAAATTTTATCAAACGCCACAAGGAATAAATATGTAAAAATCATCACTACAACTGGCACAAAAGGGACTTCACTGGCAGAGGCATAAAAGGCAAACAGCAGAAATACAAACACTAAAGGGGAATAGGAATGCAAAAGGAAGAATAATCACACATGTGGCTTTTATGCTTGTGAACTTTATTTTGTTCTGTCTTAGAATAGGTTAGACAAGACCATAAAGGGCACAGAACAAAAAGTTTAAACAGAAGTTGGTAAAATAAAATACTGTACAAGAGGGGAAAAAAAGACAAAGATCGATTGAAATAGAGGGTATAAAAAAATACTTAAATCCTAAAATGTATTGTTTACTTGATTATTTTTGCTACTTTGTGCTGAAATACAAAAAACAAGGTTAGACAAAGCTGCTTTAATGCTTCTATTTTTTTAAAGCGGTTAAGAATGGCAGAGCAAAAAAATGTCAATTGAATTTAATGTGCGACAATGATTTTGTATTTATGTTGTTGATTGACTTGTATTAATATCTATACAAAAGTGTAAAAAAGGAGCATTATGTTGAAAGTAAACTTAAACTTGTTTGCGGTTTAACTTTGTTCATAATATTTTTACATAATATACATAATACAATAAAATACATAATACAATAAACAGGAATACAAAACTGTACAAAGAAGCAAAGGAGGATGTAGAGCCAAAACACAATCGATAAAAGGATGGGGGCCTTTGGTGAATGAGCCAGTTACAACTCAGTGGACAACCAACTCCGATGGAGCCATTAGAGATGGGGACCTGGGCAGAGAGAAGACCCCTACACTGCAGCGCAGTAACTGCCCATGGAGGACCTGATAGGTCGACAGAGTGAAAGTTAAGTCTGGGGCTTGGCACAGACAGATTACCAGCTCCACCATAGGTTGATGCTCTGAGGCCAAAGGCAGACTCAAGGTGCAAAGGGTAAAATTAAGGATGAACCAAAGGGCTGAATGTAGCCAACAAACACAGGCTGCATTAACTAGATGACACAGGTAGAGGAGGGGGAGGAGCAGCAGCATCAATGAGAGGCTTAGTGCTGAGTGTGAAGAACCTTAGACTGGACTGTCTAAACAGCTGGAGGGACCGGCCAACACAGGATAATGGGAACACAAAATAAACCAAAACAGATTATAAACCTCAAAAACTTAAAGTAATTTTGAGAAGGCAAAAAAAGGGTTCGGCTTCACAAATGGGGTGTTCCAAATTACACAAAGTGGCATATGGGCACAAGTAAAAATCATAAAAGAGTAGAAACAGGTTAACGAAAGGCTTTAAAAAACAGAACGTGGAAACAAAAATATGGACCATAACCCAAGTAAAAAAAAATTAAAATGAAACAAAGTCAGGTGTAACAAAATACCAAAAAAGTAAGTTTACAACTTCAATACAAATCTTTACAATATAAGAAAGGCAAACAATGGCATAAAAAGCAGAAACAAAATGTTAGAAACCAGTGAAAGATATAATTGAAAAAAATGGCTTAAAAAAACAAAAACAAAAAATAAAAACCTAGATATGCCATAAATGCAAAGACAAAAATAGACTAGAAAGGGATAATAAAAAAGGACCAAGACAAACTTAATCTTAAATGGAACAAGAGGCAAAACCATAAATGCAAAAATTACATTTAGTACAATATAAATAAAAACAAAAAAACTGAAAAAAGAAATTGTCTTTGTGAGTGGGATACACCCCTATATATTGTAGCTTAAGTAACTTTGATTTGCACCTGCAGTTGATTGACTTGTCCAGGGTTGATTAACCCTTCACCTCAGTCTAACACAAGTCAAGATCCACAAGTCAAAGACAAGTCCCACCCACCCAATTCCAGTGGTTGAACACTGAAAGAAAGTTATCCACATTAACAGAAGTTAATGAAAATTAATTAATTACACCATGAACCCAATAGCCATGCCATCAGGGGAAGAACAAATATCAAACAGACTGAATGAAATCGCAGCATCAAATAGGAATGACCACAACAACAGAGAAGAATCAAAGCAGAAAATGGGCATGATAAGACAGCCACTAATGCTAACATACAAAACACAGTCAGAGAATAAAAACAAGTGCATAAATATACAAAAAGTAAAGACAAACCATTTGATGCAGTTCCTTTCAATACAAAATAGGGACATAGTTAATGGGACGGAACACTTTTAGAAAAATAAAACGGGGTAAAGCCTATTTTATGCCCATTCCTAAGACAAGGAGCATTAATAAAAGATGGAAGACATTAAATCATAAACCAAAAAAAATAGGCTTAGGGAAAAAAAGGCAAAGACAAGAGAAAGGAATGAAATAAATACAAAAGATGGGAAAATGCACAAAAACAAAAAGGGCCATTGTGACAATAGAAAAAGAATCTTAAATACATGAGGTGAAGGCATAAATACAACAGCAGCAGTTTCAGGACTATGGTGTTTATAAAGCTGTATAAGTAAGTTGCTTTGTACAAGTATAAATAATAAAAGGCATTAATGTAGTGAAGATTTGCAGTGACTGCTGAGAAGGAACATGGCATTCTTATACATGCTCTCTCTCTTAACATTTAAGTTGGAGATATTTAATTTCAGACCATAAAAATGCAATACTTAAAAAACAAAAAAAGATATGCATTAACTGTACCATCATTTTAATGCTTTGTATTTTTGTTTCAAACACATTTGTCAACAATTTTCTTCTATACATAAGGGAATACAACAGGCAATGTAATGCATTCAATCAACAGCATAAATACAAAACATTGACATCTATATAAAAGGGAAAAAAGGAGCCTGAAGCAACAGGAATTCAAAACTGTACAAAGTGAAAACACAAAAAGTTGAAAGCAGATTGAATAAAGGGGCAAAGGAGGATGAGTGCATGGCACACTCAAAATGTGGAGCTGGAGAGAGGTGTGACAATGGCAGGTGTTGACAAACAACTCAGATGGAGCCATTAGAGATGGGGACCTGAGGCAGAGCCGAAGAAACAGGGCAAGACCACTGCAGGGTAGAGATAGAACCATAGGGGTGGAGGGACAAAGCGAGGCCCCAAAACAGCTTGAGGGATAACTGTCCATGGTGGAGCTGGTAATCTGGAAGCCAAAGGCAGACCAAAAGTACAAGGGGTGAGCAATGAAGGATGAGCCAAAGGGCTGAAAGGACCCAGCGGACACAGGCCCCATTAACTAGATGACATGGGTAGAGAAGGTGAGGAAAAGCATCAATAAGAGGCTTCATGCTGAGTGGGAAGGACATCAGACTGGACTGGACTGTCTAAACAGCTAGAGGGACCAGCCAACACAGGATTATGGGAACACTAAAGTACTGGTATGTTTTATAATCTGTTTTGGTTTAAAGTAATTTTGAAAGTTTTAAAAAAGGGTTAGGATTTACAAATAGGGTATTACAAATTACACAAAGTGGTCCATAACGTAATACATACTTTAAAATGAAAAATAAAAAATGTGTAAAAAAAATAGAAATGAAAACGAGTTAGTTTACAACTTCCATACATATTTATACAATATGAGAAGGGGAAAATCAATGGCATCAATGGCATATGAAAATCAATGGCATGAAAGGTATTTAATAAACATTGAAGGCAAAAATAAAAACTTACACCATAAATGCAAAGACAAACAAAAAGAGTCACAAAATAGGAGATAGAAAGGTTTAATAAAAACGGGAAATAGACAAACTTAAAATGGAATAAGAGGCAAAACCACAAATAGAAAAAAATCAAAAAACACTTAAGAAAAATTACAAATAAAATATGTCTGAGTGGGAGCCACCCATATAGATTGTAGCTTAAGGTACTTTGATATGCACTTTAAGTTGGTGTAGACTGTTGGGGTGAAGGGTTGAATCAAACCACCAACTACAGATCCACATAAGTCCCACCCAAGTCACACAAGCCCCAACCACCCAAGTCCAAAGGATGAACAAGAAAGTTCCACATTTCCAGAAGTTCATGAAAATGAATGAATTACCAAGTGAACCCGATAGCCATCCCATCAGCAATGGGGAGAAAAAAAATTCAAACAGGTTGAATGAAATCGCACCATCAAGCACAAATAAAAATGGGCACAAGAGCATAGAGAAGAAATCACAAAGCAGAAAAAGAGCCTAGTAAGACAGCCACTACTTCTAACATCCAGAAGGCGGTCAAGAAAAAAACAAAAACAAAAAAAAACATAAATATACAAAATCCACACAGTAAAGACAAAACATTTTATGCAGTACATTTCAATACAAACTACTCACACAAGTCAAACACAGGTCAAGACCCACACAAGTCAAACAAGTGTCAAGACCCGCACAAGTCAGGATCCACACAAGTCAAACAAAAGTCGAGACCCACACAAGTCAAACAAAAGTCAAGACCACCAAGTCAAGACCCACACAAGTCAGGACCCACACAAGTCAAAAACAGGTCAAGACCCCCACAAGTCAAACACAAGTCAAGACTCCCACTAGTCAAACAAGTCAGGATCCACACAAGACAAACAAAAGTCAAGACCCACACAAGTCAAACACAAGTCAGGACCCGCACAAGTCACACGTGTTTGACTTGTGCGGGTCCTGACTTAGGTCAGAGACTCACAAGTCAAACAAGTCAGGATCCCCACAAGTCAAGACCCGCACCAGTCAAACACAGGTCAAGACCCGCACCAGTCAAACGCAAGTCAAGACCCGCACCAGTCAAACGCAAGTCAAGACCCGCACCAGTCAAACGCAAGTCAAGACCCGCACCAGTCAAACGCAAGTCAAGACCCGCACCAGTCAACGCAAGTCAAGACCCGCACCAGTCAAACGCGTCAAGACACGCACAAGTCGCACAAGTCACACAAGTCAGGACCCCCACAAGTCAAACACAAGTCAAGAGCCGCACAAGTCAAACACAAGTCAAGAGCCGCACAAGTCAAACACAAGTCAAGAGCCGCACAAGTCAAACACAAGTCAAGAGCCGCACAAGTCAAACACAAGTCAAGAGCCGCACAAGTCAAACACAAGTCAAGAGCCGCACAAGTCAAACACAAGTCAAGAGCCGCACAAGTCAAACACAAGTCAAGAGCCGCACAAGTCAAACACAAGTCAAGAGCCGCACAAGTCAAACACAAGTCAAGAGCCGCACAAGTCAAACACAAGTCAAGAGCCGCACAAGTCAAACACAAGTCAAGAGCCGCACAAGTCAAACACAAGTCAAGAGCCGCACAAGTCAAACACAAGTCAAGAGCCGCACAAGTCAAACACAAGTCAGGACCCGCACAAGTCACACAGGTCAAGACTCACAAGTCAAACACAAGTCAAAACCTGCACAAGTCAAACACAAGTCAAAACCTGCACAAGTCAAGCACAAGTCAGGACCCCCACAAGTCAAGACCCGCACAAGTCAGGACCCCACAAGTCAAAAACAAATCAGGACCCCCACAAGTCAAACACAAGTCAAGACCCGCAGCAAGTCAAACACAAGTCAAGACCCGCACAAGTCAAACACAAGTCAGAGACCCGCACAAGTCAAAACACAAGTCTAAGACCCCACAAGTCAAACGCAAGTCAAGACACGCACAAGTCAAACGCAAGTCAAGACCCGCACAAGTCAAGACCCACACAAGTCAAACGCAAGTCAAGACCCGCACAAGTCAAACACAAGTCAAGACCCGCAAAAGTCAAACACAAGTCAAGACCCGCACAAGTCAAACACAAGTCAAGACCCGCACAAGTCAAACACAAGTCAAGACCTGCACAAGTCAGAGCACAAGTCAGGACCCCCACAAGTCAAGACCCGCACAAGTCAGGACCCCCACAAGTCAAAAACAAATCAGGACCCCCACAAGTCAAACACAAGTCAAGACCCGCACAAGTCAAACACAAGTCAAGACCCGCACAAGTCAAACACAAGTCAAGACCCGCACAAGTCAAACACAAGTCAGAGACCTGCACAAGTCAAACACAAGTCTAGACCCCCACAAGTCAAACGCAAGTCAAGACACGCACAAGTCAAACGCAAGTCAAGACCCGCACAAGTCAAGACCCACACAAGTCAAACGCAAGTCAAGACCCGCACAAGTCAAACACAAGTCAAGACCCGCACAAGTCAAACACAAGTCAAGACCCGCACAAGTCAAACACAAGTCAAGACCCGCACAAGTCAAACACAAGTCAAGACCCGCACAAGTCAAACAAGTCAGGATCCACACAAGTCAGGACCCGCACAAGTCAAACAAGTTAGGATGCACACAAGACAAACAAAAGTCAAGACCCAAATAAGTCAAACACAAGTAAGGACCCGCACAAGTCAAACACAGGTCAAGACACACAAGTCAAACACAAGTCAAGACCCCCACAAGTCAACACAATTCAAGACCCGCACAAGTCAAAAACAAGTCAAGAACCGCACAAGTCAAACAAGTCAGGATCCACACAAGTCAAGACCCACACAATTCAAACACAAGTCAAGACCCGCACAAGTCAAGATCCACACAAGTCAAACACAAGTCAAGACCCACACAATTCAAACACAAGTCAAGACCCACACAATTCAAACACAAGTCAAGACCCACACAATTAAAACACAAGTCAAGACCCACACAAGTCAAACACAAGTCAAGACCCGCACAAGTCAAGACCCACACAATTCAAACACAAGTCAAGACCCACACAAAGCGGAACTAATCTTGTCATATATATGTGCATTTCCCACTGAGTGCTGAATTGTTGAGATGAAGTGATGTTATGCACTGTTTGCTGTGTGAACCTAAACCCCTGGATGTCCATTTCCTGCCTGAATTTATCACATTCTGACTGCATAAGAAGAGACTAACACTGTTGTACTCCACAGACCGTTGAGTGTATTTATCTGGCGGCCCACTGTGAAGCGAGACACGTAGTGAACGCTTAACCGACTGCTTTGCAGTGAAACCTCCAGCCGTAAGTTATCTGTCTTGCACTTAAAGAAGAAGATTACGTACCTGTATGCTCACCTGTCTGCTTTGCAGTGAAGCTCCCCCATTGTAAGCTATGTGTCTGTTGGCCCTGCAAGTGAATTCAGTTCAATTAAAGTTTATTTGTATGGTGCTTTTCACAATACTTGTTTCAAAGCAGCTTTACAGAAAGTGCATTACAGAAAAGTACATGAAAAAAAATACAATTAGTTAATCATGTAATATTAAGGTCATAACATATCGCCAGCGTTGAGTTTTCTCTCCACAGGCGTCAAGTCGGCTCTTCACTGGCATTTAGTCTTATCATCGCAGGTGTTGGGGCATCTGAGGTCTCAATGAGAGGCTAGATACAAACTGGAGCTGTCGAACGCCATTTCTCAGGGACAAGCGTCCAGAGATAATAGCAGAAAACAGAAATAATTAACATAGCTGATGTTCATAATGATTTCCATTACACAGGAGTAGATGTTAAAAACCACAATCTCACAAACTCTCCACAACTCAAACTCCCGCAACCCAACCATACGCGCCAACCCGTTTGACTAAGGTTGTCAAGCCCCATTGTCACGGTAATGCGTTTCAGTGGCAACGGTTCCGGAAATGGCATACAAACTACCGCAAACACACAATATCTGCCCAACCACCCATAATTCACACAATACACACAGGAAAGGAATGACTGTAAATACTATGCAACCTATAAAAGTAACCTACAGACTCTTCAAGTTTTATAGTATTAAATGCATTCGATCTGATTCAGAGGAATAAAAGGTAAGCAGTATGTGAATGCTTGGCTAAAGAGATGCGTCTTTAGTCTAGTTTTAAACTGTGACAGCGAGTCAGAGCTTCGAACCATATCGGGAAGGCTATTCCAGAGTTTGAGTGTAAAGAATTTAAGTTTGAACCTAACTTTTATTTCTGGAATATTTACATTAATAAATAACTAAAGCTAATTACAAGTAATTGTCTAACAGTGTTGTTGAACAAAGTACCATTTAAGTACCATTCCAATGCTTATGATTTAGGGCAGATTTGACTTACTCAACCTAACCTGAGGATAATAAATAAGGTTAAAGGTGTTACAATTAAAGCACACACCGGAAAACATGGCACCCAACATGGGGCTTTAACTATTCAATTCTGGCCAGTAATTGAACAGTTAAGCGCCTGCTAAATAGCGTGTGCGTGGATATGCTTAAGGATTAGAAATGTATTTTCTTTTCTTTTTTTGAGAAAAAAAATGAAAAAAGATAAAATCACCAAATAAAAGACTAGAGAAACTTAGTCGAAAAAAATAATAATCTAGAAAAGATTATTTAAAGAAGACCCAGAAAGAGTTAGATGTGCAGCTAAGAAATAAATTAAAGAGTGAAGGAAAGACTAATAAGTCTATACCAAAGAGGCTAAGCTATGGCAGCAAAAACCCAGGAAAAATCCAGTCAAGACTTTTATACAAGCATATACATGGGGTGATTCTCGTGTATTAGGATGGCAAAAGATAGCCTCACAGGCAGAGACATCAGTCCAAGAGATGGAACCAGGAGAAACATTCCTTTCAAAAGAGCGACTTTGACTTACTAGTCATCTGGTGTGTAACGTCTTGGAGATGTTGTCCAACAGAACAGCCGCTCCGATTCTGCTGGGGTGAAGGCAATCAGCACGATACAGCCTATGTCTCTCCCAGAACAGATTCCAATTATTTACAAAGAACAGTTTCTGTTCATTAAACAACGACATTAACCATTCATTCAGTGCAAATAATCTACTGAACCTTGCCTGTCCTTGTACGTGGGAAGCGGTCCAGACACGATGATCGTTGCTTCAGGCGATGTTCTGCGTACCGTCTCGATCAGGCTCCTGTAGCCCTTCTTCAAAACCTCTGTCTGCCGCAACCTGCCGTCATGTCATTCGCTCCCGCGTGCAGTACAACAGCTCGGACAAACTGAACTCCATTTTTCTCGGGACAAGCATCCCGAGATAATAGCAGAAAACAGATGGGAAATAATTAGCATAGCTGATGTTCATAATGATTTCCATTACACAGGAGTAGATGTTAAAAACCACAATCTCACAAAATCTTGAGAAGTCATCTGAACAAATTGTAAGTACCATTCAAATGCTTATGATTTAGGGCAGATTTGACTTACTCAACCTAACGATAATAAATAAGGTTAAAGGTGTTAAGATTAAAGCACACCGTAAAACATGGCACCCAACCTGGGGCTTTAACTGTTCAATTCTGGCCAGTAATTGAACAGTTAAGCGCCTGCTAAGTAGCGTGTGCATGGATATGCTTAAGGATTAGAAATGTATTTTCTTTTTTTTAAAACCTAACCCTCCAATTATTTACAAAGAGCAGTTTCTGTTCATTACACAATGACATTAACCATTAATTTAGTGCAAATAATCAACTGAACCTTTCCTGTCCTTTTCTGTATGTGGGAAGCGGTCCAGACACGATGATCGTTGCTTCAGGCGATGTGTTGCGTAACGTCTCGATCAGGCTCCTGTAGTCCTTCAGAACCTCAGCCTAAAGTTGTTCGCTCCCACAATTTAGCAACAGCTCCGACACACTCATCACCATTCAGGATCTTGGGAACCTGTGCAGGGACATCAAGAACATGAGCACCAGGAAAGCACTGAGCGCGCACCTTACCCTTACCTGAGGTAGCACGGACATGACCGACCATGGAGGTGCCGATGATCACGGCGTCGTCGCGTTCCGACTCACGAAGAGGGCAGAAGCGGTTCCGGGTCGAGATCTCGAAGACCGGGAGGGGCGGCAGAGAGGTTCTAGCTCTGGTCCTGGCTCTTGTCTTCCGCTGTGTGATCCATGGTCCATGGTGTTTGTCTGTGCCGGAGTGAATGAAGCCAGAGATTATCGCGTCCTCCTGGGCAGAGAAACACATGGAGTAGACGAAGTCAGTCAAAGAGTAACCAACCACTGACTTGTGAGAATCGGCGGGTGATGTTTCAAGCGCTGACTGCCGATCCAGCAGCTCACAGCCCACAGGCATCGAGTCGTCTCTCCACAGGCCTCACTAAATAAGGAATACACAGTTTCAATATAATGTTCCACACTAAGCATATCAATTAAGTTTGAACAAAGACTGTGATTTGGACTTTGACTTACTAGTCATTAGGTGTGTAACGTCTTGGAGATGTTGTCCGACAGAACAGCCGCTCTGATTCTGCTGGGGTTAAGGCCATCAGCACAATACAGCCTAGATCTCTCCAAGAACAGATTCAAATTATCTACAAAGAGCAGTTTCTGTTCATTACACAATGACATTCATTTAGAGCAAATAATCTACTGAACCTTGCCTGTCCGTACGTGGGAAGCGGTCCAGACACGATGATCGTTGCTTCAGGCGATGTGTTGCGTACCGTCTCGATCAGGCTCCTGTAGCCCTTCTTCAAAACCTCCGTCTGCCGCAACCTGCCGTCATGTCATTCGCTCCCGCGTGCAGTACAACAGCTCGGACAAACTGAACTCCATTTTTCTCGGGACAAGCGTCCCGAGATAATAGCAGAAAACAGATGGGAAATAATTAGCATAGCTGATGTTCATAATGATTTCCATTACACAGGAGTAGATGTTAAAAACCACAATCTCACAAAATCTTGAGAAGTCATCTGAACAAATTGTAAGTACCATTCAAATGCTTATGATTTAGGGCAGATTTGACTTACTCAACCTAACAATAATAAATAAGGTTAAAGGTGTTAAGATTAAAGCACACCATAAAACATGGCACCCAACGTGGGGCTTTAACTGTTCAATTCTGGCCAGTAATTGAACAGTTAAGCGCCTGCTAAATAGCGTGTGCGTGGATATGCTTAAGGATTAGAAATATATTTTCTTTTTTTAAAAACCTAACCCTCCAATTATTTACAAAGAGCAGTTTCTGTTCATTACACAATGACATTAACCATTAATTTAGTGCAAATAATCAACTGAACCTTTCCTGTCCTTATCTGTACGTGGGAAGCGGTCCAGACACGATGATCGTTGCTTCAGGCGATGTGTTGCGTAACGTCTCGATCAGGCTCCTGTAGTCCTTCAGAACCTCAGCCTAATGTTGTTCGCTCCCACAATTTAGCACAACAGCTCCGACACACTCATCACCATTCAGGATCTTGGGAACCTGTGCAGGGACATCAAGAACATGAGCACCAGGAAAGCACTGAGCGCGCACCTTACCCTTACCTGAGGTAGCACGGACATGACCGACCATGGAGGTGCCGATGATCACGGCGTCGTCGCATTCCGACTCGCGAAGAGGGCAGAAGCGGTTCCGGGTCGAGATCTCGAAGACCAGGAGGGGCGGCAGAGAGGTTCTAGCTCTGGTCCTGGCTCGTGTCTTCTACTGTGTGACCCATGGTGTTGTGTCTGTGCCGGAGTGAATGAAACCAGAGATGATCGCGTCCTCCTGGGCAGAGAAACGCATGGAGTAGACGAAGTCAGAGTCAAAGAGTAACCAACCACTGACTTGTGAGAATCGGCAGGTGATGTTTCAAGCGCTGACCGCCGATCCAGCAGCTCAGAGCCCACAGGCATCAAGTCGTCTCTCCAAAGGCCTCACTAAATAAGGAATACACAGTTTCAATATAATGTTCCACACTAAGCATATCAATTAAGTTTGAACAAAGACTGTGATTTGGACTTTGACTTACTAGTCATTAGGTGTGTAACGTCTTGGAGATGTTGTCCGACAGAACAGCCGCTCCGATTCTGCTGGGGTTAAGGCCATCAGTACAATACAGCCTAGATCTCTCCCACAACAAATTCAAATTATCTACAAAGAGCAGTTTCTGTTCATTACACAATGACCTTAAACCATTCATTCAGAGCAAATAATCTACTGAACCTTGCCTGTCCATACGTGGGAAGCGGTCCAGACACGATGATCGTTGCTTCAGGCGATGTGTTGCGTAACGTCTCGATCAGGCTCCTATAGTCCTTCAGAACCTCAGCCTAATGTTGTTTGCTCCCACAATGCAGCACAACAGCTCCAATGCACTCATCACCATTCAGGATCTCGGGAACCTGTGCAGGGACATCAAGAACATGAGCACCAGGAAAGCAGTGAGCACACACCTTACCCTTACCTGAGGTAGCACGGACATGACCGACCATGGAGGTGCCGATGATCACGGCGTCGTCGCATTCCGACTCGCGAAGAGGGAGAAGCGGTTCCGGGTTGAGATCTCGAAGACCAGGAGGGGCGGCAGAGAGGTTCTAGCTCTGGTCCTGGCTCGTGTCTTCTACTGTGTGACCCATGGTGTTGTGTCGGTGCCGGAGTGAATGAAACCAGAGATGATCGCGTCCTCCTGGGCAGAGAAACGCATGGAGTAGACAAAGTCAGAGTCAAAGAGTAACCAACCACTGACTTGTGAGAATCGGCGGGTGATGTTTCGAGCACTGACCGCCGATCCAGCAGCTCACAGCCCACAGGCATCGAGTTGTCTCTCCACAGGCCTCACTAAATAAGGAATACACAGTTTCAATATAATGTTCCACACTAAGCAAATCAATTAAGTTTGAACAAAGACTGTGATTTGGACTTTGACTTACTAGTCATTAGGTGTGTAACGTCTTGGAGATGTTGTCCGACAGAACAGCCGCTCTGATTCTGCTGGGGTTAAGGCCATCAGCACAATACAGCCTAGATCTCTCCAAGAACAGATTCAAATTATCTACAAAGAGCAGTTTCTGTTCATTACACAATGACATTAACCATTAATTTAGAGCAAATAATCTACTGAACCTTGCCTGTCCGTATGTGGGAAGCAGTCCAGACACGATGATCGTCTGCTTCCGGCGATTTGTTGCTTACCGTCTTGATCAGGCTCCTGTAGTCTTACTTCAAAACTTCCATCTGCCGCAACCTGCTGTCATGTCATTCACTCCCGCGTGCAGTACAACAGCTCGGACAAACTGAACTCCATTTTTCTCGGACAAGCGTCCCGAGATAATAGCAGAAAACAGATGGGAAATAATTAGCATAGCTGATGTTCATAATGATTTCCATTACACAGAAGTAAATGTTAAAAACCACAATCTCACAAACATCTTGAGAAGTCATCTGAACAAATTGTAAGTACCATTCAAATGCTTATGATTTAGGGCAGATTTGACTTACTCAACCTAATGATAATAAATAAGGTTAAAGGTGGTAAGATTAAAGCACACACCGGAAAACATGGCGCCCAACGTGGGGCTTTAACTGTTCAATTCTGGCCAGTAATTGAACAGTTAAGCGCCTGCTAAATAGTGTGGGCGTGGATGTGCTTAAGGATTAGAAATTTATTTTCTTTTTTAAAAAAACCTAACCCTCCAATTATTTACAAAGAGCAGTTTCTGTTCATTACACAATAACATTAACCATTAATTTAGTGCAAATAATCAACTGAAGCTTTCCTGTCCTTATCTGTACGTGGGAAGCGGTCCAGACACGATGATCGTTGCTTCAGGCGATGTGTTGCGTAACGTCTCGATCAGAATCCTGTAGTCCTTCAGAACCTCAGCTTAATGTTGTTCGCTCCCACAATTTAGCACAACAGCTCCGACACACTCATCACCATTCAGGATCTTGGGAACCTGTGGAGGGACCTCAAGAACATGAGCACCAGGAAAGCAGTGAGCACACACCTTACCCTTACCTGAGGTAGCACGGACATGACAGACCATGGAGGTGCCGATGATCACGGCGTCGTCACGTTCCGAACTCACGAAGAGGGCAGAAGCGATTCTGGGTCGAGATCTCGAAGATCGGGAGGGGCGGCAGAGAGGTTGTAGCTCTGGTCCTGGCTCGTGTCTTCCACTGTGTGATCCATGGTCCACGGTGTTGTGTCTGTGCCGGAGTGAATGAAGCCAGAGATTATCACGTCCTCCTGGGCAGAGAAACACATGGAGTAGACGAAGTCAGAGTCAAAGAGTAACCAACCACTGACTTGTGAGAATCGGCAGGTGATGTTTCAAGCGCTGACCGCCGATCCAGCAGCTCACAGCCCACAGGCATCGAGTCGTCTCTCCACAGGCCTCACTAAATAAGTAATACACAGTTTCAATATAATGTTCCACACTAAGCATATCAATTAAGTTTGAACAAAGACTGTGATTTGGACTTTGACTTACTAGTCATTAGGTGTGTAACGTCTTGGAGATGTTGTCCGACAGAACAGCCGCTCCGATTCTGCTGGGGTTAAGGCCATCAGCACAATACAGCCTAGATCTCTCCCAGAACAGATTCAAATTATCTACAAAGAGCAGTTTCTGTTCATTACACAATGACATTAACCATTCATTTAGAGCAAATAATCTACTGAACCTTGCCTGTCCGTACGTGGGAAGCGGTCCAGACACGATGATCGTTGCTTCAGGCGATGTGTTGCGTACCGTCTCGATCAGGCTCCTGTAGTCCTTTAAAACCTCCGTCTGCCGCAACCTGCTGTCATGTCATTCGCTCCTGCGTGCAGTACAACAGCTCGGACAAACTGAACTCCATTTTTCCCGGGACAAGCGTCCCGAGATAATAGCAGAAAACAGATGGGAAATAATTAGCATAGCTGATGTTCATAATGATTTCCAATACACAGGAGTAGATGTTAAAAACCACAATCTCACAAAGTATTGAGAAGTCATCTGAACAAATTGTAAGTACCATTCAAATGCTTATGATTTGGGGCAGATTTGACTTACTCAACCTAACCTGAGATAATAAATAAGGTTAAAGGTGTTAAGGTTAAAGCACACCATAAAACATTGCACCCAACATGGGGCTTTAACTGTTCAATTCTGGCCAGTAATTGAACAGTTAAGCGCCTGCTAAATAGCATGTGCATGGATATGCTTAAGGATTAGACATTTATTTTCTTTAAAAAATAAAAATAAAGATAATCGCCAAATAGAAGACTAGAGAAACTTAGTCGAAATAAATTATCTAGAAAAGATTATTTAAAGAAGACCCAGAAAGGGTTAGATGTGCACATAACAAATAAGTTAGAGTGAAGGAAAGACTAATAAGTCTATACCAAAGAGGCTAAGCTATGGCAGCAAAAGCCCAGGAAAAATCCAGCAAGACTTTTATACAAGCATATACATGGGGTGATTCTCGTGTATTAGGATGGCAAAAGATAGCCTTACAGGCAGAGACAGTCCAAGAGAAACATTCCTTTCAAAGGAGCGACTTTGACTTACTAGTCATCTGGTGTGTAACGTCTTGGAGATGTTGTCCGACAGAACAGCCGCTCTGATTCTGCTGGGGTGAAGTCCATCAGCACGATACAGCCTAGGTCAGACCGGGAGGGGTGGCGGAGAGGTTCTAGCTCTGGTCTTGGCTCGTGTCTTCTGCTGTGTGATCCATAGCCCATGTTGTTGTGTCGATGCCGGAGTGAATGAAGCCAGACGTGATCGCGTCCTCCTGGGCAGAGAAATGCATGGAGTAGACGAAGTTCGGAGTCAAAGAGTTACTAACCACCGACTTGTGAGCATCGGCGCGTGATGTTTCAAGCACTAACGCCGATCCAGCAGCTCGGCTTGCTCTTCTGCAGACATGGATCTGTTTCTCCACGTATTCCAGCTCCTGCTTCAGGTCGAATGAGTCCTCACCTGCACTCAGAGGTAATGTTAGACATGCATCTGATGTGTTCACCATTATAACAGATGAACAGTTAATTAGTAGTGATACAACCATCACTGCTAATTTAGGACTGAAATCCCAGGTATAACCCATATCCTTTCAGTGAAACGAGTGTGAAATGAGACGGCCGGTAGGCAAGACGCCACGCGTGAAATGCTAGCGGGCTAAAGGCTAGTAGCTGAGATTTGGAAAATTGGATCTAAATAGCAATATCAAAGCAATCCAATTATTTTTTATAAGGAATAATAGAGGATAAGTTCACATGTTATTAAAATAGAAAGTGCTTGTTTATAAATGAGTGGTAAAGAAGAAAATCAAGGATTGATGAATCAACTGGAGCTACAAACACAAAAAAATAGCAGGCTGATTCAATGAGAAGGAGGTAACCACAGGACAGAAGATCGTTTGTGAGAGATTGTGAGTAGCCCAAATCAATTTCCATCTTCCTCTCATATCTGTGGGACCTCTTGATGTGAATGCCAGTTCAGAAGAGGATTCCTAAAGAAGAGAGATTACATACCTGTAAACTCACCTGACTGACACACACACACACACACCAGAGAGAGAGGACAGGGCAATCTGCTGATTCACATAAAGGGTTGGGATTAACTACAGTATCTGTGACACAAACACACACAAACACACACACACACCAGAGAGAGAGGATGGGGTGATCTGCTGATTCACAGTAAAGGGTTAGAATGAACTACAGTATCTGTGACACACACACCAGAGAGAGAGGACGGGGCAATCTGCTGATTCACAGTAAAGCGTTATGATGAACTATAGTACCTGTGACACACACACACACCAGAGAGAGAGAGGACAGGGCGATCTGCTGATTCACAGTAAATCATTACGATAAACTACCAGTACCTTTGACACACACACACACACAGAGAGAGAGGATGGGGCGATCTGCTGTTTCACAGTAAAGCGTTACGAATGAACTACAGTATCTGTGACACAAACACAGAGGAGAGGACAGGGCGATCTGCTGATTCACAGTAAATCATTACGATAAACTACAGTACCTGTGACACACACACACACCAGAGAAGGAGGATGGGGCGATCTGCTGATTCACAGTAAAGGGTTAGGATGAACTACAGTACCTGTGACACACACACACACGAGAGAGGAGGATGGGGCGATCTGCTGATTCACAGTAAAGGGTTAGGATGAACTACAGTACCTGCGACACACACACACCAGAGAGAGAGGATGGGGCGATCTGCTGATTCACAGTAAACGGTTAGGATGAACTACAGTACCTGCGACACACACACACACACAGAGAGAGAGGACGGGGCGATCTGCTGATTCACAGTAAAGGGTTAGGATGAACTACAGTACCTGCGACACACACACACCAGAGAGAGAGTGATGGGACGATCTGCTGATTCACAGTAAACGGTTCAGGATGAACTACAGTTCCTGTGACACACACACACACACACACGAGAGAGAGGATGGGGCGATCTGCTGATTCACAGTAAAGGGTTAGGATGAACTACAGTATATGTGACACACACACACACATCAGAGAGGGAGGATGGGGCGATCTGCTGATTCACAGTAAAGGGTCAGGATGAACTACAGTATCTGTGACGCACACACACACACACACACATACATCAGAGAGGGAAGATGGGGCGATCTGCTGATTCACAGTAAACGGTTAGGATGAACTACAGTACCTGTGACACACACACACAGAGAGAGAGAGGATGGGGCGATCTGCTGATTCACAGTAAAGGGTTACGATGAACTACAGTACCTTTGACACACACACACACAAGAGAGAGAGGATGGGGCGATCTGCTGATTCACAGTAAAGCGTTACGATGAACTACAGTATCTGTGACACACAGACACACACCAGAGAGAGGGAGGACGGGGCGATCTGCTGATTCACAGTAAAGGGTTAGGATGAACTACAGCATCTGTGACACACACACCAGAGAGAGAGGGAGGACGGGGCGATCTGCTGATTCACAGTAAAGGGTTAGGATGAACTACAGCATCTGTGACGCACACACACACACAGAGAGAGAGGGAGGACAGGGCGATCTGCTGATTCACAGTAAAGCGTTACGATGAACTACAGTATCTGTGACGCACACACACACACACACATCAGAGAGGGAGGACGGGGCGATCTGCTGATTCACAGTAAAGCGTTACGATGAACTACAGTATCTGTGACGCGCACACACACACACACACATCAGAGAGGGAGGAAAGGCGATCTGCTGATTCACAGTAAAGCGTTACAATGAACTACAGTACCTGTGACACACACCAGAGAGATCGAGAGGACGGGGCGATCTGCTGATTCACGGTAAATCATTACGATGAACTACAGTACCTTTGACACACACACAGACACACACCAGAGAGGGAGGATGGGGCAATCTGCTGATTCACAGTAAAGGGTTAGGATGAACTACAGTACCTGTGACACACACACACCAGAGAGAGAGAGAGAGGATGGGGCGATCTGCTGTTTCACAGTAAAGGGTTACGATGAACTACAGTACCTTTGACACACACACACACACACACGAGAGAGAGGGAGGACGGGGCGATCTGCTGATTCACAGTAAAGGGTTAGGATGAACTACAGCATCTGTGACACACACACACAGAGAGAGAGGGAGGACGGGCGATCTGCTGATTCACAGTAAAGCGTTACGAATGAACTACAGTATCTGTGACACACACACACACAGAGAGAGAGGGAGGACGGGGCGATCTGCTGATTCACAGTAAAGGGTTAGGATGAACTACAGTATCTGTGACACACACACACACCAAGAGAGAGGGAGGATGGGGCGATCTGCTGATTCACAGTAAAGGGTTACGATGAACTACAGTACCTGTGACACACACACACACACCAGAGAGAGGGAGGACGGGGCGATCTGCTGATTCACAGTAAAGGGTTAGGATGAACTACAGCATCTGTGACACACACAACAGAGAGAGAGGGAGGACGGGGCGATCTGCTGATTCACAGTAAAGCGTTACGATGAACTACAGTATCTGTGACGCGCACACACACACACACACCAGAGAGGGAGGATGGGGCGATCTGCTGATTCACAGTAAAGCGTTACGATGAACTACAGTATCTGTGACGCACACACACACACACACATCAGAGAGAGGGAGGAAGGGCGATCTGCTGATTCACAGTAAAGCGTTACAATGAACTACAGTATCTGTGACGCGCACACACACACACACGCACATCAGAGAGGAGGAAAGGCGATCTGCTGATTCACAGTAAAGCGTTACGATGAACTACAGTATCTGTGACGCGCACACACACACACACATCAGAGAGGGAGGAAGAGGCGATCTGCTGATTTACAGTAAAGCGTTACAATGAACTACAGTACCTGTGACACACACACCAGAGAGATGGAGAGGACGGGGCGATCTGCTGATTCACGGTAAATCGTTACGAATGAACTACAGTACCTTTGACACACACACAGACACACACCAGAGAGGGAGGATGGGGCAATCTGCTGATTCACAGTAAAGGGTTAGGATGAACTACAGTACCTGTGACACACACACACACAGAGAGAGAGAGAGAGGATGGGGCGATCTGCTGTTTCACAGTAAAGGGTTACGATGAACTACAGTATCTGTGACGCGCACACACACACACACATCAGAGAGGGAGGAAGGGCGATCTGCTGATTCACAGTAAAGCGTTACGATGAACTACAGTATCTGTGACGCCACACACACACACACACATCAGAGAGGAGGAAAGGCGATCTGCTGATTCACAGTAAAGCGTTACGATGAACTACAGTATCTGTGACGCGCACACACACACACATCAGAGAGGGAGGAAAGGCGATCTGCTGATTCACAGTAAAGCGTTACAATGAACTACAGTACCTGTGACACACACACAGAGAGATCGAGAGGACGGGGCGATCTGCTGATTCACGGTAAATCATTACGATGAACTACAGTACCTTTGACACACACACAGACACACACCAGAGAGGGAGGATGGGGCAATCTGCTGATTCACAGTAAAGGGTTAGGATGAACTACAGTACCTGTGACACACACACACCAGAGAGAGAGAGAGAGAGGATGGGGCGATCTGCTGTTTCACAGTAAAGGGTTACGATGAACTACAGTACCTTTGACACACACACACACGCACACCAGAGAGAGAGGGAGGACGGGGCGATCTGCTGATTCACAGTAAAGCATTACGATGAACTATAGTACCTGTGACACACACACACAGAGAGAGAGAAGACGGGCGATCTGCTGATTCACAGTAAACGGTTAGGAATGAACTACAGTACCTGTGACACACACACACACGAGAGGGAGTATGGGGCGATCTGCTGATTCACAGTAAAGCGTTACGATGAACTACAGTACCTGTGACACACACACACACAGAGAGAGAGGACGGGGCGATCTGCTGATTCACAGTAAACGGTTAGGATGAACTACAGTACCTGTGACACTCACAAGAGAGGGAGGATGGGGCGATCTGCTGATTCACAGTAAAGGGTTCAGGATGAACTACAGTATCTGTGACACACACACACACACATCAGAGAGGGATTATTGGGGCGATCTGCTGATTCACAGTAAAGCGTTACGATTAACTACAGTACCTGTGACACACACATCAGAGAGAGAGGACAGGGCGATCTGCTGATTCACAGTAAAGCGTTACGATGAACTACAGTACCTGTGACACACACACACCGAGAAGAGAGGACGGGGCGATCTGCTGATTCACAGTAAAGGGTTAGGATGAACTACAGTACCTGTGACGACACACACACACAGAGAGAGAGGACGGGGAGATCTACTGAGTCACAGTAAAGGTTTTGTTTAAATATAACAAAAAAGGGATCAAAAATAAACCGCAATTAAAGAGATGCAACGCACGGACAGAGGCAGTCGGATCCACATGCAGCACTACCACATACACAGAATACTAAAACAGGGAATAATGCTCAGAGAAGTAAGCTTACAATGTCACAAGACTTCACACCAGACACAAAGATCACTCAGGCTTAAATAAGGAACTCAAAGAGCCATTAAGACTACGATAAGGACATCAGTGCAGACAAAAAAATAAAGGAGCATTAAGGCATAAAGGGCATGAGTAAAACAGAAGGGATATGAAGTGCAAGACTTTAAAATGAAAGACAACACATGAAATAAATGTAAACTGTAAAAACCATCACTACAACGGGCACAAAATTTAGAGGTCTTCAGAATCGCGTGGAAAGACAGTATGTCACGTTATAAAAAGGCTCTAAAAATAGCCAGGGCTGAGCATCTCCGCAAATTAATAGAAAATAACCAAAATAATCCAAGGTTTTTATTTAACACCGTGGCTAGACTAACAAATAAACAGACATCACCAGAGCAAAATATACCGTTACAGTTTAGCAGTAATGATCTTATGAATTACTTCAATGAGAAAATAGAAAGCATCCAAAACACAATTATAAATGTACAATCCTCTATGGTGTCTTATGATTCAGCCTCAATTATGGCCCCTCTAGAACAACTACACCGCTTTACAACGATAGGACAGGAAGAGCTAAATAAACTTATCATTGCATCTAAACCAACAACATGTTTATTAGATCCAATACCCACTAAACTACTGAAAGAAGTGTTACCTGTAGTGGAAGAGCCTCTCCTCAATATTATTAACTCGTCTTTATCTTTAGGTCATGTTCCAAAAATATTCAAGCTGGCAGTAATAAAACCTCTCATTAAGAAACCGCAATTAGATCCAAATAACTTAGCAAATTACAGACCCATTTCAAATCTTCCATTTATGTCAAAAATACTAGAAAAGTTGTGTCCGCTCAATTGTGCTCTTTCTTGCAAGAAAATGATATCTATGAAAAATTCCAGTCAGGATTCAGACCGCATCATAGTACAGAAACTGCACTAGTTAAAATTACAAATTATTTACTTTTAGCTTCTGACCAAGGCTGTATCTCAATACTAGTCCTACTTGATCTTAGCGCTGCGTTCAACACTATAGATCATAAAATACTCTTGGATCGACTACAAAACTACACTGGTGTTCAGGGACAGGCATTAAGCTGGTTTAGATCGTACTTATCGGACCGTTCTCATTTTGTTTGTTTAAATGGGGAAAAATCAAAGATAACGCCAGTAGACTATGGAGTACCGCAAGGATCTGTTTTAGGCCCTCTGCTATTCTCAATATATATGCTGCCACTTGGTAATATTATAAGAAAACATGGAATTAATTTCCACTGTTATGCTGATGACACTCAACTATATATTTCATCACGACCAGATGAAAACACTAACTCATCTAAATTGACAGAGTGTCTAAAGATATAAAATGCTGGATGACGCGTAATTTCCTGCTATTAAATTCAGATAAGACGGAAGTATTACTTATTGGTCCAAAAAACTACTCACGAAACCTCCTACAATACAACTTTAATATAGATGGATGTCCTGTTACTTTATCCACTACAGTAAAAGACCTGGGTGTTATACTAGACCGCAACTTGTCTTTCGAAAATCATATTTCATATGTTACAAGAACAGCCTTTTTCCACCTTAGAAACATTGCTAAGCTACGTAACATGCTATCTGTTTCTGATGCAGAAAAGTTAGTTCATGCATTTATGACCTCGAGACTAGATTACTGTAATGCTTTATTAGCCGGTTGTCCTGCATCCTCAATAAACAAGCTACAGTTAGTCCAAAATGCAGCCGCTAGAGTTCTTACTAGGTCAAGAAAATACAATCATATTACACCGATTTTATCATCTCTACACTGGTTACCTATTAAGTTCTGTATCAACTACAAATACTACTACTGACCTATAAAGCCTTAAATGGTTTAGCTCCTATGTACTTAACGGACCTCTTTCGCCTACAATTCGACTCGTGTTCAGTGTTGCCAGATCTCGCGAGACAAATAAGCAACCAACCCGGTGAAAACAAGCCCAAAACAAGCGACTTTTTCTCATAGACAGCAAAAGCGTTTTTTTTCTACGGAGCCCCCCTAGGTTTCGGGACGAGAAAAAAACTACAATCTCTGGGGACGGATCGGATAGTTTTAAACTGTGAATGTCAATTTACATCCACGTGGACAGTTTTGTAAAACTGTGCACACGGTACAGTTTATTTTTCTTCTGTAATAAAGCTTGGCTGCCCATCTAGTGTTGGTACTGTGCCCAAATAAAATCTGACTGAGAGCTAATTTTGAGATGTCAACCTAAAATTTAGAACTTCTTCAGATTTTTGGCTTACATTTTCTTGCAATTTTAGAGTAAAATATATATTTTGCAATATATATATTTTATATAAAATAGAAATAATTATATTTTTACATTGTTCATTTTCATAAACTCAAAGTTATAACTTTTTTCTGTTTCACTTTCATAATTTCATAATACTGCACTTCAAAAATAATTTGGCAAATGTCTTCTTTAAAACAAGACCAAAGGTCTATATTCCAAAGCATTCTTGAATTAAAACCATTTGAATAGTGATTTTCATGGAAAAAAGGGGGAGTGACAGTTAAAGGCTTAACAGTTAAACGATATTAAATTAATATCTATATCTAAAATATCTAACATATAATTAATATATATATATATAAAACTCTCCTACAGTCTAGTAGTCAGTATCAGTCGCGATGGTCCAGACTCGCAAGTATTTTCATTTTAACATCACTCACTGACGTTTAACTAACCAGAAAAAAAAAAACGAAAAAAAAAACAAAAAAAAAACAACGATTGCCCTGCTCTGCCTCTGATTGGCTAGTACTCGTTGCCATCTGGGTCAGAGCCAATTAGAAGCAGGATGTGGGTGGGAAAAAACTCTATGAATGGGGAAAGGGAGAGAGGGAACAGGCAAGACAAACTCCTACGTTTAAATAACATAGAAAATATCTGCTTTGCAACGAGCTGGGAGCAAGCCCAAATAAGCAACTACACTTTAGAAACAAGCCCAAAAAAAACGCGACCCGCGACTCCCATTATTTGCAAGCGACTTTACAGAAAAACAAGCCCAAAGTCGCTTAGAATAAGCGGACTTGGCAACACTAACCGCGTTCTTTAAGATCACTAAATTCAAGGCTTCTGGTCATTCCTAGGATATCTAAGTCCACTAAAGGAGGGAGGGCGTTCTCACATTTAGCTCCAAAACTCTGGAATAGCCTTCCCGATACGGTCCGAGGCTCTGACTCGCTGACACAGTTTAAAACTAGACTAAAGACTAAAGATCTCTTTAGTCAAGCATTCACATAATGCTTACCTTTTATTCCTCTGTTATACCATACAGAACCGTTTGCCACTGACCCTGCATTACCGCGGCAGTGGGGCTCTGACAGCCTTTTAGACAAACGGTTCGGCACGTTCTGCACGTATGGTTGGGTTGCGGAGAGTTTGCGAGATAGTGATTTTCTAACACTCGACTGCCGTATAATGGAAATCATTATGAACATCAGCTATGCTAATTATTTCCCATCTGCCTTTCTGCTGTTATCTCGGACGTTGTCAGAAAAATGGCGTTCGTCAGGTCCAGTTTGTATCCAGCCTCTCACAGGGATTTCAGATGCCCCAACGCCTGTGAAGAGACGACTCAACGCTGGCGATATGTTATGGCGCCGTGTTACATATAAACAATATTTATATTTAATATTTATATATAAACAATATGAATGTAAGCCAGAGGAGAACTGGCCCCGACTGAGCCTGGGTTCTCCCAAGGTTTTTCTCCATCCAATCTGATGGAGTTTTGGTTCCTTGCCACTGTCGCCTTGCTTTGCCTGCTTTTGGCTTGCTTAGTCGGGTTTATTTAACATTTAACAATATTATTGATCTGTGTTGTACTACTTTCATGTTATCACTGTGAAGCTGCTTTGATACAATCTGTATTGTGAAAAGCGCTATATAAATAAATTTGACTTGACTTGACAAAAAAGGCACAAAAGTATAAATAAACACAAAAGGGGAATAGGAATGCAAAGAATGAATAATAGTTTTCATGCTTGTGAACTTTATGGTCATGACTAAGCTATTCTAAGACAGAACAAAATCATAAAAAAGGCACATAGAACAAAGTTTAAATACTAAATAAAAACAGATAGAAAATTAGAGGGCAAAAAAAAGACAAAATCCTAAAAAGTGCAGAACTTTTCTGGACATAGGGTTGCAGTAACACTGTAAACTTAAGAGAATTATAATACAGAAGGGTATTTCCAAGAATAAGCAGCAAGCGTACCTGCTCTCAAACGCCTCCAAGGTTTGGTGAAGTTGGTAAATGGACGTGGTGTCACTTTGTTCTTTGATCAAATCCAGATCTTAATTTGATCCATTCGTCATACTTGGCTCATCTTGTGATTGACCAAGTCAGGTTTGGATATCAGACAGCTGTAAAACAATGAGGGGTGAGATAAAAAGTGTGGGATAAGAAAACATTAAAAGTAGACAGGTTAGGGAAAAACTTCAGGTGACTATCTGCATCCTTGCTCAGACCTCACTCTCACACACACACACACACACACACGAAACTTCAGCATCAGTGCTAAAGCTCATTTAGGTGCATGATTGATCAAATGGGACGATCCAGCACTTTAAACTAAAACAAAAAGCACAGCACTTAAACAGCAAAGTTACACCAGATTAATACACACCTATGATCCAATGCTTTCTAACACGGTGTCCAAAACAGCAGAGTATGGACAACAAACAATGAACAATCCAAGTATAATGCTTAAGTGCTTGAGTTTACAGGTGAAGATAGAGGGGATGGCCTCAAATGGTAAGTATACACACACCTTTTGGTTGCTGTGAGAGTGAATGAATGAACAATGTCTTTGTCTTACAGGGATTGCAGGACCGTTGGAGGTAGAGAACAGGCGAGGAAACTAGGAGACAGGATCTTGGAGAAAGCTCAGAGGATAAATAACTCAGGAAAGCAGACCAGTGCGTAATCCACAGACTAAGACCAAACAGAGTGTGTGACTGAGGTGTGTTTAAATACTGTGGTGATGAGTGTGCTGATCAGGTGCAGGTGAGGTTGATGACTGGGTAATTGAGGGCAGGTGATGGAGCAGGAGGACTTCTGGGAATTGTAGTTTTGAGTGATATGTAAACTTATCTTGCCTTGATATGGCTGGACTGTGGCTGCATTCTAAACCACATACTCACTGGGTAGGTACTTAATTTCAATAAACTTGACGAGTGCTAAAAGTGTAGGTACTTTATAGCATGATCATATTAAGTATAAATGATATCTGGACATCTGCCATGTTGACATTATCCCAAGCGCAACAACTTCAAAGATATGAGCGACAGGTTTAATTCATGTATCTGTAAATATCTTGATATTGATGAAACTTGTTCATTTTGTGGACTTGTTGAAGAATCAAGTGTCCATTTATTTTGTGATTGTACCATAACCAATACATTTATGGTTATTTTAAGTTCTTATATTTTTAACCCTACTAATTAGTTCCTAATGTGGTAATCATTAATGAATAGCTTAGATAATCATAAGTAACACATTAATTCAGTATTATCTGTGCATTAGTTAGCAATGCTTATTAGTGCACACGTATTGTAAAGTGTTACCAAAAAAAATCATACAAAAGGTTCAAGCTGAAAACGATACAGACTCTAATATATATGTGTAATATATGTTTTCTATAAATATTTACTCAGTATTAAGTTTTCTGTTCCTTGGATTTAATTGTGCATTGCTGAATTTTCTTTTTCTTAATATCCATTTTGTTTACAATGGAGGTTTACAGTGTATTGTTTTTAAAAGTGTTATTAAACAGCATAGATGTTGAAAACAGAGTCACAAAAAAAATTTAAAACAGTCACATAATAAAAATCATGCGATTGAAATTATAGATTATCACTCACTCATCATTTATCTCAGGGAACAGAGTTAAGTATTCTGATGATGGTTCAAATATTTTCAGAGACAGAATATGTTTAATTGATATTCTAAACCATCTATAAAATAGTGCATAGATGAGGGGGTTTATACAACAATTCATATACATAATCCAACACATAATGTTCATTACAGTTAGGGTTACATATCCTGGAAACAGAGAGGCTATGTAGAAGATAAATTGCTATAACAATCCCCAGTGTTTTTCCCGCCATTTTTCTGACCTGCTGGCATTAGTGACAGAGTTTATGAGCCGAGCTTGATATTTCGCTACAAAGAAGATCTGCCCATATAAAGTCAAGTCAAGTCACATTTATTTATATAGCGCTTTTTACAATACAGATTGTATCAAAGCAGCTTAACAGTGACAACATGAAAGTAGTACAACACAGATCAATAATATTGTTAAATATTAAAAAAACCCAACTAAGAAAGCCAAAAGCAAGGCAAAGCAAGGCAACAGTGGCAAGGAACCAAAACTCCCATCAGATTGGATGGAGAAAAAAACCTTGGGAGAACCCAGGCTAAGTCGGGGGCCAGTTCTCCTCTGGCTCACATTCATATTGTTTATATGTAAATATAAATATTGTTTATATATAACACGGAGCCATAACATATCGCCGGCGTTGAGTCGTCTCCTCACAGGCGTTGGTCTTCTCATCACAGGCGTTGGGGCATCTGAAATCCCTGTGAGAGGCTGGATACAAACTGGACCTGACAAACACCATTTTCTCAGGACATACGTCCCGAGATAACAGCAGAAAGGCAGAGGGGAAATAATTAGCATAGCTGATGTTCATAATGATTTCCATTATACAGGAGTCGGTGTTAGAAAATCACTCTCACAAACTCTCCGCAACCCAACCATACGCGCTGACCCCGTTTGTCTAAAATGCTGTCGAGCCCCACTGGTGCGTTAAGCAGTTTCAGTGGCAAACGGTTCCGTATGGCATAACAGAGGAATAAAAGGTAAGCATTATGTGAATGCTTGACTAAACAGATGCGTCTTTAGTCTAGTTTTAAACTGTGTCAGCGAGTCAGAGCCTCGAACCGTATCGGGAAGGCTATTCCAGAGTTTTGGGGCTAAATGCGAGAACGCCCTCCCTCCTTTAGTGGACTTAGATATCCTAGGAATGACCAGAAGCCTTGAATTTAGTGATCTTAAAGAACACGGTGGATTGTAGGGCGAAAGAAGGTCCGTTAAGTACATAGGGGCTAAACCATTTAGGGCTTTATAGGTTAGTAGTATTTTGTAGTTGATACGGAACTTAATAGGTAACCAGTGTAGAGATGATAAAATCGGTGTTATATGATCGTATTTTCTACACAGCAAAATAATTCAGCAGCTATTCTTCCTGGGGTCACAACATTTTTCAACAAAAACTTAACATCAAAGCTGTACAATAAAGACAAATACAGAAGTGCACACAACATAATAAATCAACAAACTACACACACACACACTAAACATAACAACATAATATCACAATGTAAGCTCTTATATATGCAAAATATTACTACCCTCTGGGTACAATACAAAGTATGAAAATCACATTACCATTATTATAGCTCATTATCCAGTCATTATTAATTACAAATTTACAGTTACTCCAAAGAAAATAAATACAATCTCAATCTTTTGGAAAAACTAACATTGTGACTCTGAGACCAAAAATAATGGGAGCGAGTTCCATGCCACCATTGCTCTGTAACACAATGTTCTTTGAAGTTGATTTGTTCAACAAGCAGGTAACAAGAAACGCCCTTCACTTGATTGACGAGTGGAATATATATGAACGTCACTGAAGAAGGTCAATCTACTATAAATAATTTCAGGTGCTTTAGAAATAATTATATTTTTAAGAATTTAATAAGAGAATAATTGGTAACACTTTACAATACGTGTGCACTAATAAGCATTAATTCATGCTTAACTAATGCACAGATAATACTGAATTAATGTGTAACTAATGATTATCTAAGCTATTCATTAATGATTACCACATTAGGAACTAATTAAGAGTCTGTAAGGTTAATGTATTAGTTCATACATGAATTGTTAATAGTTAAATATGTAATTGTGGATTAATTCCATAATAACTCATTTTTTTAACTAATAGTGTTAATTAATATGTTAATTACCAGAATGAGCCAAAGCCTTGTGTTTCAACTTCCAGATAATGACAGGTACACTAATATGCATTAATACATGATTAATTAATTCATTGTTAATGCAAATTCTTGTGCAAATTACTACAATTACTAAATGACTAGTTAATAATGATGTGCCTCAACAAGTAAAGTCATAACATAATGATACCTTTGGAAATCATTAGCTAATGATTAATTAAGGCAGATAACTGGACGTTGAAGTGCATAGCTTTGACTAATTGTGGTAATTAACACATTAATTTACACTATTAGTTAATAAAATATGTTATTGAGGAATTAATACACAATGACACAGTGAATTAATAGCAATTCATGTATTACTTAATCTATTAATCATATAGACTCTTTATTAGTTGCTGATGCAGTAATCGTTAATTAATGGTTTAGTTCTGCATTAGTTATACATTAACTCATGATTATCAGTGCATTAGTTAAGCATGAATTAATGCATATTAGTGCACACGTATTGTAAAGTGTTACCGAATAATTAATTCTGCTTCTTACATGAAGCCATGCTAACTGATTATGCATATCCCTGACACTTGTTCTAAAAGAACAGTTTAGAACAAGCCGAGATGCTTTATTTTGTGCAATCTGTAATCTATTTAAATTATTCACTGTAGTTGAAGCCCAAATGATGGAACAATAGTCCAGATGACACAAAACTATTGATTCCACCAAAGTTTTCCGTATACGAAACGGTATACATTTTCTACAATGACGAACTGCAGCCATACTCCTGCCCATTTTATTCAATATTAATTTTATCTGAGCGTTCCAGGTCAACCTGCTGTCCACAATCACACCGAGCAATTTGGCCTCAGTCACTTGTTCAATTATCAAACCACTAACTGACAAATTCAAAGCGGAAGAATCCTTTAAAAGATGATTAGATCCCAACATCATACATTTACTCTTCCCAACATTAATCTTTAACTTGTTTACTCTGTTCCACTTTTCAATTAATTGTAATTCATCATTTAATACAGTATTAAGTCTGGTAAAGTCATAATCAGACACAAAAATAGTTAAGTCATCTGCGTACAGAGCAATAGTGGCACACCTCAAAATAAAAGACAGATCATTAATAAAAATAGAAAACAACAGTGGTCCAAGGCAACTCCCTTGAGGCACTCCACAACGCAAGACCTTTGTATCAGAGTAACTACCATTAAACAGTACATTAAACTTCCTATCAGTGAGATAACTATGGATCCACTGGATTGCACACTTTTCAAATCCATAACACCTTAATTTTTCTAATAAAAGATCATAATCAATTAAATCAAATGCCGCACTAAGATCTAACATTACAGTACCAACTACTTTTCTATCGTCAATTTCTTGTAACCAATCATCCGTCATCTGAACCAAGGCTGTCGTTGTAGAGTGCCCTTTCTTATAAGCATTTTGATAAGGTGAATTCAATTCATTTTTAGAGAAATACAAATTAATTTGATCATAAACTATTTTCTCCGTCATCTTACTCAAAATTGGTAGAATACTTATAGGTCTGCTATTTTTCCCAGAAAAATTTTCCTTTTTATTTTTTGGAAGAGGCACAATTTTAGCTTTTTTCCAGTTATCAGGAAAAACACATTTTTCTAAACTTAAATTAATAATATAACATATAGGCTTAGTTATCACATCAGCAACCATCTTTAATAGCTTGACATCCAATTCATCAACACCAGGAGGTTTATATTTCATTAACTTTAATGTATTTTCTACTGTAGTAAGACTTACTCTGTCAAATTTAAATGTACATGATTTATAGAGCATAATTGTATCTTTAATTGTCTTAAAAGATAAATCAGAATATTCCTGAGAAATCATATCTTTTTGTAAATTCTGAACTTTCTTTATGAAGTAATCTCCTAAAAAATTAGCTATATCAGAAGGTTTAGTCAAAAAAGTGTCACCTACATCTACAAATGTTGGTACAGATTTATCTCTCCGCCCTGTTAATTGATTTAATGTATTCCATAATTTATTCCTGTCTAATTTTACTTCCTCAAATTTGTATTCATAATAAATCCTCTTTTTTGTTCTGTTTAATTTTGTAACAAAATTTCTTAATTGCTTGTACCTTTCCCATATTCCATTGTCCCTTGATGAACTTGCCTCCGACTTTAATTGATCTCTTTTATTCATATATTCTTTAAGTTCAGCATCTAACCATGGAGAAGCAATATTTCTTACTGTCATTTGTCTTAATGGAGCATGTTTGTCAACAATTGGCATTAATAAATCTGTGAAAACCTTCAAAGCTAGATCAGGATCCACTTCCTCAAATACTTGTGACCAATCCGTATTTCTAATATCAGCACAATAACTGGCATCATTGAAATATTTAAACATCCGTTTGATTATTATTTTCTGTCCTGGTTTGAGGATTTTGGTTTTTCTGTTAATCGCAATTAAATTATGATCACTAAAGCCAACACAAATAGAAATTGCTTTCGAACACAAATTAGTTGCATTAGTAAATAGTAAATCTATGCATGTTTCCGTTTTTGTCCCATCAACATTATAATAAATTCTTGTTGGCTTAGTGACCACTTGCGACAAATTGCAGGTATCGGCTATAGACTGTAACTTATTTTTCAATGAGCAATTATTCGAACTCCAATCAATATTTAGGTCACCTAAAAAATAAATCTCCATATCTAAATCACAAACTAAATCCAACATATAACAGATACGATCTAAACAGACTATTGGTGCACTGGGTGGCCTATAGCAGCAACCAACTAAGATAGGCTTTAAGTGTGGTAACTGCACTTCCAACCACAACGCTTCAACCCCAATACAACCAAGGTCCAGTCTCAGTCTTTGCTGGTATATGATCCTGAACATAAAAAACCACTCCTCCCCATATATATTTCTGTCATATCTATATAATAAGTATTCATTTACATACAAAAGGGAGACGCTCAATAGTTGCATCTAAATGAGTCTCAGATATTGCCAAAATATGCAAATTATTATTTTCCAAAATTCCCGTAATATCCTGCATCTTGTTTCGCAAACTACAAATATTCAAATGAGCTAATTTTAACCCTTTATTTGAAAGTATTTTATCCATCACCATTTTTTATTTTACCCAAATAGTAACTTCTGATTAAACATAGTAAAGAGCCATCAAATGAACAAATTAAACAAAAAAGACACACAACACACAAAGACACACACCCCCACACATAAAAACAAATGCACCCCCATATTGCCAACATTAGTTAACAGCAACTAATAAGATGTACACCAACTCAGACAGGCCTACTATTACACATTACTTATATGGTCATGAGATCATATCATAAGTCATAAATCAACCATCCGTCTAAAGATTAGGTTAGAGTCTGAAACCAGCGCTTGACCATATATTCAATCTTTCTTACTTTGCATCTCAGGTTCGACCACAGTCTTGTAAAATGTCTCTGCAGCTAGGTGATCAGTGAACTTAATAGTTTCTTCATTAAAAGTCAAAATCAAAATAGCTGGATGAATGATTCCATGTTTCACTCCTGCACTCCACAGCTTGTTCCTGACCTCACGGAAACGTGCCCTGGCCTTCGCCGTCTCAGCAGTGAAGTCTGGAAAAATGCGCAGCTTCATCCCACGAATCTCAAACAGCTTTTCTTTCTTGGCTAAACGTAGAATCTCATCTCTCGTATCCAACCTATGCATCCTCACAATCATAGCTCGTTGACCAGATTTAGCCGCAGAACCAACGCGATGGGCATTTTCCAGTTCAGGTGCGTGATGGAGTTTATCCTTAAACAGATCATTAAGTAAAGAAGACACAAAACTTGTTGGATTCCCCTTCTCGATATCTCGAACCAAGCCGAGAATGCGAATATTATATTTCCGACTATGATTCTCCAAACGATCGGCTTTCTCTTTCAAGTCCGTGTTCTCTTTACGCAAGCTTTCGTTTGCACACTCCAGCGCCGTGACCCTGTTCTCCATATGGTCAAGCGCTTCCTCAATAGCAGCAACTTTGTTGGAACAATCAAACATGTCTTTTTTAACGGCATCAAGTTGCGGCTGAAGTTTATCAACAGCCGCATTGATTTCTTCCCTTATTATATTTCGAATAAGATCAGACAGCTCCTGCATGTTGAAATCCTTTCCTGTTGCCATATCAATCTCCGACACCTGTTCAACGTGGCCGAGTCCACTTAGCTTAGTTTGTGACCTCGTTTTCTTCTTAGACATATCCCAGCTTTCTCACCAGATCACGTCGACCTTTATACTTGACTGACCATCAGTATAAATCAAAACAGACTTTTATTACCAGTATTTTCACATATTCGTCTGAGATTGGCGTTCTCCCGATCTGCTCAGCTTTGACGCATGCGCAAGGTGTATCTGCGTGTATCTATAGTGGTTGGAAGGATTGTTCTGCCTGGTCTATAACGTGGCGCAACATGACATATTTCAGCAGTACGTATTATTAATAATACAATAAGATTTTTGCTAGATCGTGCACTAGATTTATTGTTTGGCTTCACTAAACGAGGAATAGACACAGTTATAACGCTCCACACTATGCATATTAGTTCAGTTTAGGCAACTGGGGCTGTGATTTGGACTTTGACTTACCAGTCATCTGGTGCGTAAAGTCTCGGAGATGTTGTCCGACAGAACAGCCGCTCCGATTCTGCTGGGTGGAGTCCGTCTGCCCGATACAGTCTGGGTCTCTCCCAAACAGATGCCAATTATTTACAAAGAACAGTTTCTGTTCATTACACATTAACATTAACCATTCGTTAAGTGCAAATAGTCTACTGAACCTTTCCTGTCCTTGTCTGTACGTGGGAAGCGGTCCAGACACGATGATCGTTGCTTTAGGCGCTGTGCTGCGTACCGTCTCGATCAGGCTCATGTAGTCCTTCTTCAGAACCTCGGTCTGCCTTAGCCTTATGTCATTCGCTCCTGCTTCCAGCACAACAGCTCCGATGGGCTTGTCACCGTTCAGGATCTCGGGAACCTGTGCAGCGACATCAAGAACACGGGCACCAGGAAAGCAGTGAGTGCGCACCTTACCTTTAGCCGAGGTAGCGCGGACATGACGGATGATGGATGTGCCGATGCTGATGATTGTAATACTTTCATGTTATCATTGTGAAGCTGCTTTGACACAATCTGTATTGTAAAAAGCGCTATATAAATAAATGTGACTTGACTCGACTTTCGTTATTTTTTGGTGGAGTATTTGCGGAGATATTAGCCGAAAACCGTCGGCCGTGCTCTGAAATGGTGCTACAGGCTTGAGAGAAATAACTGCAAATATCTTGGTGAAAAATAAACCTATTGACGCCAAATTTTCAGTGAGTGGAGAACGGACCGAGAACTCTCGAAAGACATCACTCCCAGCCTCAGTGGGCCCCCGGCGGCCCGAGATACAGGCCCCCAAAGCCCCTCCGGAAGGGAAAAACGCAAATATCTCGGACAAAACTGAACGGATCAGTCGAAGACGGGGCTCATTTGAACCGCCTAGCCGAACTGAACAAAACCATATGTGTTTCGTCATTTTTGGTGGAGTATTCGCGGAGATATTAGACTTAAACCGTCGGCCGTGCTCTGAAATGGCGCTACAGGCTTGGGAGAAATAACTGCAAATATCTCGGTGAAAAATAAACCTACCGACGCCAAATTTTCAGTAAGTGGAAAACGGAACGAGAACTCTCGAAACACATCACCCCCAGCCTAGTGGGCCCCCGGGGGCCCAAGATACCGGCCCCCAAAGCCCCTCCAGAAGGGAAAAACGCAAATATCTCAGCGAAAACTGAACGGATCCGTCAGAGCCCGGGCTCATTTGAACCGCCGCGCCGAACTGAACAAAACCATATGTGTTTCCTCATTTTTGGTGGAGTATTCGCGGAGATAGTAGCCAAAAACCGTCGGCCGCTCTCTGAAATGGCGCCACGAGCTTGGGAGAAATAACTGCAAATATCAATGTGAAAAATAAACCTATCAACGCCAAATTTTCAGCGAGTGGAGAACGGACCGAGAACTCTCGAAAGACACCACCCCCAGCCTAGTGGGCCCCCGGGGTCCAAGATACAGGCCCCCAAAGCCCCTCTGGAAGGGTAAAACGCAAATATCTCAGCGAAAACTTAACAGATCCATCAGAGCCCGAGCTCTAGAGTTCTCAACGGGCCTAAAAATTATTACCCGACCCGACCTGGCCCGTGGCTTTTGAAGCCCGACCCGATGCAACCCGACACATCAACATGAATTATCCGCCCGAACCCGGCCCGCGGCCCGACTCGGACGCGCACGCATTCTAGTACAGTCTATTGCCGTTGCAGCGTCTATTCATTCCGGTGAAATCACAAAATAAAATGAGCACAAACTTAGAAAGGTTGACTTACTAGTCCATCAACAAGATCGCCAGGTCAGTATCACCGTTGCATCCAGTGCTGATTTTTAGCTCGCGCCAATGAGTATAAAGCTCGACCGAGAGCGGGAGCGGGACTCCTGTCAGGTTTCTCACGCAGTCAGATTCTCTTTTCCTTTTCCTAGTCTTCCGACCGCGTTTTGAAACCAGCAGGCGGGCTACGAGTTTTGAAACAAAATAGACCTAGCCTACAAACATAATCATATGCTTATAATAGGCATCATGGAGGAAGATCAGTGCGTCCACAGTGGATAGACTGAGGCGTGTTCTCCTCTCTGCCAGCCACCCGCGATGGACTTTGCACGCAGCAGCCAGACTTTCTTTACGGTGAACAGCAGCGATGATTATAATAATTTGTTTGTTTTTTTACTGGGTGGAAAAGATTAAGCCCGAGGTCCGACCCGAACCCGAGTCATTTGCTTATATTTTCGACCCGAACCCGGCCCGAACCCGCGGGTCCCGTCGGGTTTGTCGGGCCGACCCGACCCGTTGAGAACTCTACCGAGCTCATTTGAACCGCCGAACTGAACAAAACCATATGTGTTACGTCATTTTTGGTGGAGTATTCACGGAGATATTAGCCGAAAACCATCGGCCGCGCTCTGAAATGGCGCCACGAGCTTGGGAGAAATGACTGCAAATATCTCTGTGAAAAATAAATCTATCGACGCCAAATTTTCAGCGAGTGGAGAACGCATGGAGACCTTTCGAAAGAGACCACCCCAAGCCTCGTGGGCCCCCGGGGTCCCGAGATACAGGCCCCCAAATCCCCTCCAGAAGAGAAAAACACAAGTATCTCAGCGAAAAATGAACGGATCCGTCGGAGCCCGGGCTCATTTGAACCGCCTCGCCGAACTGAACAAAACCATATGTGTTTCGTCATTTTTGGTGGAGTATTCGTGGAGATATTAGCCGAAAACCGTCGGCCGTGCTCTGAATTGGCGCCACGAGCTTGGGAGAAATAACTGCAAATATCTCTGTGAAAAATAAATCTATTGACGCCAAATTTTCAGTGAGTGGAGAACGGACCGAGACCTTTCGAAAGAGACCACCCCCAGCCTAGTGGGCCCCCGGGGGCCCAAGATACAGGCCCCCAAAGCCCCTCTGGAAGGGTAAAACACAAATATCTCAGCGAAAACTTAACAGATCCATCAGAGCCCGGGCTCATTTGAACTGTCTCGCCGAACTGAACAAAACCATATGTGTTTTGTCATTTTTGGTGGAGTATTCACGGAGATATTAGCCAAAAACCGTTGGCCGCTCTCTGAAATGGCGCCACGAGCTTGGGAGAAATAACTGCAAATATCAATGTGAAAAATAAACCTATCAACGCCAAATTTTCAGCGAGTGGAGAACGGACCGAGAACTCTCGAAAGACACCACCCCCAGCCTAGTGGGCCCCCGGGGTCCAAGATACAGGCCCCCAAAGCCCCTCTGGAAGGGTAAAACGCAAATATCTCAGCGAAAACTTAACAGATCCATCAGAGCCCGAGCTCTAGAGTTCTCAACGGGCCTAAAAATTATTACCCGACCCGACCTGGCCCGTGGCTTTTGAAGCCCGACCCGATGCAACCCGACACATCAACATGAATTATCCGCCCGAACCCGGCCCGCGGCCCGACTCGGACGCGCACGCATTCTAGTACAGTCTATTGCCGTTGCAGCGTCTATTCATTCCGGTGAAATCACAAAATAAAATGAGCACAAACTTAGAAAGGTTGACTTACTAGTCCATCAACAAGATCGCCAGGTCAGTATCACCGTTGCATCCAGTGCTGATTTTTAGCTCGCGCCAATGAGTATAAAGCTCGACCGAGAGCGGGAGCGGGACTCCTGTCAGGTTTCTCACGCAGTCAGATTCTCTTTTCCTTTTCCTAGTCTTCCGACCGCGTTTTGAAACCAGCAGGCGGGCTCCGAGTTTTGAAACAAAATAGACCTAGCCTACAAACATAATCATATGCTTATAATAGGCATCATGGAGGAAGATCAGTGCGTCCACAGTGGATAGACTGAGGCGTGTTCTCCTCTCTGCCAGCCACCCGCGATGGACTTTGCACGCAGCAGCCAGACTTTCTTTACGGTGAACAGCAGCGATGATTATAATAATTTGTTTGTTTTTTTACTGGGTGGAAAAGATTAAGCCCGAGGTCCGACCCGACCCGAGTCATTTGCTTATATTTTCGACCCGAACCCGGCCCGAACCCGCGGGTCCCGTCGGGTTTGTCGGGCCGACCCGACCCGTTGAGAACTCTACCGAGCTCATTTGAACCGCCGAACTGAACAAAACCATATGTGTTACGTCATTTTTGGTGGAGTATTCACGGAGATATTAGCCGAAAACCATCGGCCGCGCTCTGAAATGGCGCCACGAGCTTGGGAGAAATGACTGCAAATATCTCTGTGAAAAATAAATCTATCGACGCCAAATTTTCAGCGAGTGGAGAACGCACGGAGACCTTTCGAAAGAGACCACCCCAAGCCTCGTGGGCCCCCGGGGTCCCGAGATACAGGCCCCCAAATCCCCTCCAGAAGAGAAAAACACAAGTATCTCAGCGAAAAATTAACGGATCCGTCGGAACCCGGGCTCATTTGAACCGCCTCGCCGAACTGAACAAAACCACATGTGTTTCGTCATTTTTGGTGGAGTATTCGTGGAGATATTAGCCGAAAACCGTCGGCCGTGCTCTGAATTGGCGCCACGAGCTTGGGAGAAATAACTGCAAATATCTCTGTGAAAAATAAATCTATTGACGCCAAATTTTCAGTGAGTGGAGAACGGACCGAGACCTTTCGAAAGAGACCACCCCCAGCCTAGTGGGCTCCCGGGGGCCCAAGATACAGGCCCCCAAAGCCCCTCTGGAAGGGTAAAACGCAAATATCTCAGCGAAAACTTAACAGATCCATCAGAGCCCGGGCTCATTTGAACCGTCTCGCCGAACTGAACAAAACCATATGTGTTTTGTCATTTTTGGTGGAGTATTCGCGGAGATATTAGCCAAAAACCGTCGGCTGCTCTCTGAAATGGCGCCACGAGCTTGGGAGAAATAACTGCAAATATCTCTGTGAAAAATAAACCTATCAACGCCAAATTTTCAGCGAGTGGAGAACGGACCGAGAACTCTCGAAAGACACCACCCCCAGCCTAGTGGGCCCCCGGGGGTCCAAGATACAGGCCCCCAAAGCCCCTCTGGAAGGGTAAAACGCAAATATCTCAGCGAAAACTTAACAGATCCATCAGACCCCGAGCTCTAGAGTTCTCAACGGGCCTAAAAATTATTACCCGACCCGACCTGGCCCGTGGCTTTTGAAGCCCGACCCGATGCAACCCGACACATCAACATGAATTATCCGCCCGAACCCGGCCCGCGGCCCGACTCGGACGCGCACGCATTCTAGTACAGTCTATTGCCGTTGCAGCGTCTATTCATTCCGGTGAAATCACAAAATAAAATGAGCACAAACTTAGAAAGGTTGACTTACTAGTCCATCAACAAGATCGCCAGGTCAGTATCACCGTTGCATCCAGTGCTGATTTTTAGCTCGCGCCAATGAGTATAAAGCTCGACCGAGAGCGGGAGCGGGACTCCTGTCAGGTTTCTCACGCAGTCAGATTCTCTTTTCCTTTTCCTAGTCTTCCGACCGCGTTTTGAAACCAGCAGGCGGGCTCCGAGTTTTGAAACAAAATAGACCTAGCCTACAAACATAATCATATGCTTATAATAGGCATCATGGAGGAAGATCAGTGCGTCCACAGTGGATAGACTGAGGCGTGTTCTCCTCTCTGCCAGCCACCCGCGATGGACTTTGCACGCAGCAGCCAGACTTTCTTTACGGTGAACAGCAGCGATGATTATAATAATTTGTTTGTTTTTTTACTGGGTGGAAAAGATTAAGCCCGAGGTCCGACCCGACCCGAGTCATTTGCTTATATTTTCGACCCGAACCCGGCCCGAACCCGCGGGTCCCGTCGGGTTTGTCGGGCCGACCCGACCCGTTGAGAACTCTACCGAGCTCATTTGAACCGCCGAACTGAACAAAACCATATGTGTTACGTCATTTTTGGTGGAGTATTCACGGAGATATTAGCCGAAAACCATCGGCCGCGCTCTGAAATGGCGCCACGAGCTTGGGAGAAATGACTGCAAATATCTCTGTGAAAAATAAATCTATCGACGCCAAATTTTCAGCGAGTGGAGAACGCATGGAGACCTTTCGAAAGAGACCACCCCAAGCCTCGTGGGCCCCCGGGGTCCCGAGATACAGGCCCCCAAATCCCCTCCAGAAGAGAAAAACACAAGTATCTCAGCGAAAAATGAACGGATCCGTCGGAGCCCGGGCTCATTTGAACCGCCTCGCCGAACTGAACAAAACCATATGTGTTTCGTCATTTTTGGTGGAGTATTCGTGGAGATATTAGCCGAAAACCGTCGGCCGTGCTCTGAATTGGCGCCACGAGCTTGGGAGAAATAACTGCAAATATCTCTGTGAAAAATAAATCTATTGACGCCAAATTTTCAGTGAGTGGAGAACGGACCGAGACCTTTCGAAAGAGACCACCCCCAGCCTAGTGGGCCCCCGGGGGCCCAAGATACAGGCCCCCAAAGCCCCTCTGGAAGGGTAAAACACAAATATCTCAGCGAAAACTTAACAGATCCATCAGAGCCCGGGCTCATTTGAACTGTCTCGCCGAACTGAACAAAACCATATGTGTTTTGTCATTTTTGGTGGAGTATTCACGGAGATATTAGCCAAAAACCGTTGGCCGCTCTCTGAAATGGCGCCACGAGCTTGGGAGAAATAACTGCAAATATCAATGTGAAAAATAAACCTATCAACGCCAAATTTTCAGCGAGTGGAGAACGGACCGAGAACTCTCGAAAGACACCACCCCCAGCCTAGTGGGCCCCCGGGGTCCAAGATACAGGCCCCCAAAGCCCCTCTGGAAGGGTAAAACGCAAATATCTCAGCGAAAACTTAACAGATCCATCAGAGCCCGAGCTCTAGAGTTCTCAACGGGCCTAAAAATTATTACCCGACCCGACCTGGCCCGTGGCTTTTGAAGCCCGACCCGATGCAACCCGACACATCAACATGAATTATCCGCCCGAACCCGGCCCGCGGCCCGACTCGGACGCGCACGCATTCTAGTACAGTCTATTGCCGTTGCAGCGTCTATTCATTCCGGTGAAATCACAAAATAAAATGAGCACAAACTTAGAAAGGTTGACTTACTAGTCCATCAACAAGATCGCCAGGTCAGTATCACCGTTGCATCCAGTGCTGATTTTTAGCTCGCGCCAATGAGTATAAAGCTCGACCGAGAGCGGGAGCGGGACTCCTGTCAGGTTTCTCACGCAGTCAGATTCTCTTTTCCTTTTCCTAGTCTTCCGACCGCGTTTTGAAACCAGCAGGCGGGCTACGAGTTTTGAAACAAAATAGACCTAGCCTACAAACATAATCATATGCTTATAATAGGCATCATGGAGGAAGATCAGTGCGTCCACAGTGGATAGACTGAGGCGTGTTCTCCTCTCTGCCAGCCACCCGCGATGGACTTTGCACGCAGCAGCCAGACTTTCTTTACGGTGAACAGCAGCGATGATTATAATAATTTGTTTGTTTTTTTACTGGGTGGAAAAGATTAAGCCCGAGGTCCGACCCGACCCGAGTCATTTGCTTATATTTTCGACCCGAACCCGGCCCGAACCCGCGGGTCCCGTCGGGTTTGTCGGGCCGACCCGACCCGTTGAGAACTCTACCGAGCTCATTTGAACCGCCGAACTGAACAAAACCATATGTGTTACGTCATTTTTGGTGGAGTATTCACGGAGATATTAGCCGAAAACCATCGGCCGCGCTCTGAAATGGCGCCACGAGCTTGGGAGAAATGACTGCAAATATCTCTGTGAAAAATAAATCTATCGACGCCAAATTTTCAGCGAGTGGAGAACGCACGGAGACCTTTCGAAGAGACCACCCCAAGCCTCGTGGGCCCCCGGGGTCCCGAGATACAGGCCCCCAAATCCCCTCCAGAAGAGAAAAACACAAGTATCTCAGCGAAAAATTAACGGATCCGTCGGAAGCCCGGGCTCATTTGAACCGCCTCGCCGAACTGAACAAAACCATATGTGTTTCGTCATTTTTGGTGGAGTATTCGTGGAGATATTAGCCGAAAACCGTCGGCCGTGCTCTGAATTGGCGCCACGAGCTTGGGAGAAATAACTGCAAATATCTCTGTGAAAAATAAATCTATTGACGCCAAATTTTCAGTGAGTGGAGAACGGACCGAGACCTTTCGAAAGAGACCACCCCCAGCCTAGTGGGCTCCCGGGGGCCCAAGATACAGGCCCCCAAAGCCCCTCTGGAAGGGTAAAACGCAAATATCTCAGCGAAAACTTAACAGATCCATCAGAGCCCGGGCTCATTTGAACCGTCTCGCCGAACTGAACAAAACCATATGTGTTTTGTCATTTTTGGTGGAGTATTCGCGGAGATATTAGCCAAAAACCGTTGGCCGCTCTCTGAAATGGCGCCACGAGCTTGGGAGAAATAACTGCAAATATCTCTGTGAAAAATAAACCTATCAACGCCAAATTTTCAGCGAGTGGAGAACGGACCGAGAACTCTCGAAAGACACCACCCCCAGCCTAGTGGGCCCCCGGGGTCCAAGATACAGGCCCCCAAAGCCCCTCTGGAAGGGTAAAACGCAAATATCTCAGCGAAAACTTAACAGATCCATCAGAGCCCGAGCTCTAGAGTTCTCAACGGGCCTAAAAATTATTACCCGACCCGACCTGGCCCGTGGCTTTCGAAGCCCGACCCGATGCAACCCGACACATCAACATGAATTATCCGCCCGAACCCGGCCCGCGGCCCGACTCGGACGCGCACGCGTTCTAGTACAGTCTATTGCCGTTGCAGCGTCTATTCATTCCGGTGAAATCACAAAATAAAATGAGCACAAACTTAGAAAGGTTGACTTACTAGTCCATCAACAAGATCGCCAGGTCAGTATCACCGTTGCATCCAGTGCTGCTTTTGAGCTCGCGCCAATGAGTATAAAGCTCGACCGAGAGCGGGACTCCTGTCAGGTTTCTCACGCAGTCAGATTCTCTTTTCCTTTTCCTAGTCTTCCGACCGCGTTTTGAAACCAGCAGGCGGGCTACGAGTTTTGAAACAAAATAGACCTAGCCTACAAACATAATCATATGCTTATAATAGGCATCATGGAGGAAGATCAGTGCGTCCACAGTGGATAGACTGAGGCGTGTTCTCCTCTCTGCCAGCCACCCGCGATGGACTTTGCACGCAGCAGCCAGACTTTCTTTACGGTGAACAGCAGCGATGATTATAATAATTTGTTTGTTTTTTTACTGGGTGGAAAAGATTAAGCCCGAGGTCCGACCCGACCCGAGTCATTTGCTTATATTTTCGACCCGAACCCGGCCCGAACCCGCGGGTCCCGTCGGGTTTGTCGGGCCGACCCGACCCCGTTGAGAACTCTACCGAGCTCATTTGAACCGCCGAACTGAACAAAACCCCGTGGTCCCCCGGGTCCCGAGATACAGGCCCCAAATCCCCTCCAGAAGAGAAAAACGCAAGTATCTCAGCGAAAACTGAACGAATCCGTCACAGCCCGGGCTCATTTGAACCGCCTCACCGAATCATGAACAAACCCATATGTGTTCCGTCATTTTTGGTGGAGTATTCGCGGAGATATTAGCCAAAAACCGTCGGCCGCGCTCTGAAATGGCACCACGAGCTTGGGAGAAATAACTGCAAATATCTCAGTAAAAAATAAATCTATCGATGCCAAATTTTCAGCGAGTGGAGAACGGACAGAGACCTTTCGAAGAGACCACCCAAGCCTCGTGGTCCCCCAGGGTCCCGAGATACAGGCCCCCAAATCCCCTCCAGAAGAGAAAAACGCAAGTATCTCAGCGAAAACTGAACGGATCCGTCGGAGCCCGGGCTCATTTGAACCGCCTCGCCGAACTGAACAAAACCATATGTGTTTCGTCATTTTTGGTGGAGTATTCGCGGAGATATTAGCCAAAAACCGTCGGCCGCGATCTGAAATGGCGCCACGAGCTTGGGAGAAATAACTGCAAATATCTCGGTAAAAAATAAATCTATCGATGCCAAATTTTCAGCGAGTGGAGAACGGACCGAGACCTTTCGAAAGAGACCACCCCAAGCCTCGTGGGCCCCCGGGGTCCCGAGATACAGGCCCTAAAATCCCCTCCAGAAGAGAAAAACGCAAGTATCTCAGCGAAAACTGAACAGATCCGTCGGAGCCCGGGCTCATTTGAACCGCCTCGCCGAACTGAACAAAACCATATGTGTTTCGTCATTTTAGTGGAGTATTCGCGGAGATATTAGCCGAAAACCGTCGGCCGCGATCTGAAATGACGCCACGAGCTTGGGAGAAATAACTGCAAATATCTCGGTAAAAAATAAATCTATTGATGCCAATTTTTCAGCGAGTGGAGAACGGACCGAGACCTTTCGAAAGAGACCACCCCAGCCTAGTGGGCCCCGGGGGCCCGAGATACAGGCCCCCAAATCCCCTCCGGAAGGGAAAAACGCAAATATCTCAGCGAAAACTGAACAGATCCGTCAGAGCCCGGGCTCATTTGAACCGCCTCGCCAAACTGAACAAAACCATATGTGTTTCGTCATTTTTGGTGGAGTATTCGCAGAGATATTAGCCAATAACCGTCGGCCACGCTCTGAAATGGCACCACGAGCTTGGGAGAAATAACTGCAAATATCTCAGTAAAAAATAAATCTATCGATGCCAAATTTTCAGCGAGTGGAGAACGGACAGAGACCTTTCGAAAGAGACCACCCCAAGCCTCGTGGTCCCCGGGTCCCGAGATACAGGCCCCCAAATCCCCTCCAGAAGAGAAAAACGCAAGTATCTCAGCGAAAACTGAACGGATCCGTCGGAGCCCGGGCTCATTTGAACCGCCTCGCCGAACTGAACAAAACCATATGTGTTTCGTCATTTTTGGTGGAGTATTCGCGGAGATATTCAGCCAATAACCGTCGGCCGCGCTCTGAAATGGCACCACGAGCTTGGGAGAAATAACTGCAAATATCTCAGTAAAAAATAAATCTATCGATGCCAAATTTTCAGCGAGTGGAGAACGGACAGAGACCTTTCGAAAGAGACCACCCAAGCCTCGTGGTCCCCCAGGGTCCCGAGATACAGGCCCCAAATCCCCTCCAGAAGAGGAAAACGCAAGTATCTCAGCGAAAACTGAACGGATCCGTCGGAGCCCGGGCTCATTTGAACCGCCTCGCCGAACTGAACAAAACCATATGTGTTTCGTCATTTTTGGTGGAGTGTTCGCGGAGATATTAGCCAAAAACCGTCGGCCGCGATCTAAAATGACGCCACGAGCTTGGGAGAAATAACTGCAAATATCTCGGTAAAAAATAAATCTATCGATGCCAAATTTTCAGCGAGTGGAGAACAGACAGAGACCTTTCGGAAAGAGACCACCCCAAGCCTCGTGGGCCCCCGGGTCCCGAGATACAGGCCCTAAAATCCCCTCCAGAAGAGAAAACGCAAGTATCTCAGCGAAAACTGAACGGATCCGTCGGAGCCCGGGCTCATTTGAACCGCCTCGCCGAACTGAACAAAACCATATGTGTTTCGTCATTTTAGTGGAGTATTCGCGGAGATATTAGCCGAAAACCGTCGGCCGCGATCTGAAATGACGCCACGAGCTTGGGAGAAATAACTGCAAATATCTCGGTAAAAAATAAATCTATTGATGCCAAATTTTCAGCGAGTGGAGAACGGACCGAGACCTTTCGAAAGAGACCACCCCAGCCTCAGTGGTCCCCGGGGTCCCAGATACAGGCCCCCAAATCCCTCCAGAAGAGAAAAACGCAAGTATCTCAGCGAAAACTGAACGGATCCGTCGGAGCCCGGGCTCATTTGAACCGCCTTGCCAAACTGAACAAAACCATATGTGTTTCGTCATTTTTGGTGGAGTATTCGCGGAGATATTAGCCAATAACCGTCGGCCGCGCTCTGTAATGGCACCACGAGCTTGGGAGAAATAACTGCAAATATCTCAGTAAAAAATAAATCTATCGATGCCAAATTTTCAGCGAGTGGAGAACGGACAGAGACCTTTCGAAAGAGACCACCCCAAGCCTCGTGGTCCCCCAGGGTCCCGAGATACAGGCCCCCAAATCCCCTCCAGAAGAGAAAACGCAAGTATCTCAGCGAAAACTGAACGGATCCGTCGGAGCCCGGGCTCATTTGAACCGCCTCGCCAAACTGAACAAAACCATATGTGTTTCGTCATTTTTGGTGGAGTATTCGCGGAGATATTAGCCAAAAACCGTCGGCCGCGACTCTAAAATGGCGCCACGAGCTTGGGAGAAATAACTGCAAATATCTCGGTAAAAAATAAATCTATCGATGCCAAATTTTCAGCGAGTGGAGAACAGACAGAGACCTTTCGAAAGAGACCACCCCAAGCCTCGTGGGCCCCCGGGGTCCCGAGATACAGGCCCTAAAATCCCCTCCAGAAGAGAAAACGCAAGTATCTCAGCGAAAACTGAACGGATCCGTCGGAGCCCGGGCTCATTTGAACCGCCTCGCCGAAGTGAACAAAACCATATGTGTTTCGTCATTTTAGTGGAGTATTCGCGGAGATATTAGCCGAAAACCGTCGGCCGCGATCTGAAATGACGCCACGAGCTTGGGAGAAATAACTGCAAATATCTCGGTAAAAATAAATCTATTGATGCCAATTTTTCAGCGAGTGGAGAACGGACAGAGACCTTTCGAAAGAGTCCACCCCAGCCTAGTGGGCCCCGGGGGCCCAGATACAGGCCCCCAAATCCCCTCCGGAAGGGAAAAACGCAAATATCTCAGCGAAAACTGAACAGATCCGTCAGAGCCCGGGCTCATTTGAACCGCCTCGCCAAACTGAACAAAACCATATGTGTTTCGTCATTTTTGGTGGAGTATTCGCGGAGATATTAGCCAAAAACCGTGGCCGCAGCTCTGAAATGTCACCACGAGCTTGGGAGAAATAACTGCAAATATCTCGGTAAAAAATAAATCTATCGATGCCAAATTTTCAGCGAGTGGAGAACGGACAGAGACCTTTCGAAAGAGACCACCCCAAGCCTCGTGGCCCCCGGGGTCCCGAGATACAGGCCCTAAAATCCCCTCCAGAAGAGAAAACGCAAGTATCTCAGCGAAAACTGAACGGATCCGTCGGAGCCCGGGCTCATTTGAACCGCCTCGCCGAACTGAACAAAACCATATGTGTTTCGTCATTTTAGTGGAGTATTCGCGGAGATATTAGCCGAAAACCGTCGGCCGCGATCTGAAATGTCGCCACGAGCTTGGGAGAAATAACTGCAAATATCTCGGTAAAAAATAAATCTATTGATGCCAAATTTTCAGCGAGTGGAGAACGGACAGAGACCTTTCGAAAGAGACCACCCCAAGCCTCGTGGGCCCCCGGGGTCCCGAGATACAGGCCCTCAAATCCCTCCAGAAGAGAAAAACGCAAGTATCTCAGCGAAAACTGAACAGATCCGTCAGAGCCCGGGCTCATTTGAACCGCCTCGCCAAACTGAACAAAACCATATGTGTTTCGTCATTTTTGGTGGAGTATTCGCGAAGATATTAGCCAAAAACCGTCGGCCGCGCTCTGAAATGTCACCACGAGCTTGGGAGAAATAACTGCAAATATCTCAGTGAAAAATAAATCTATTCGACACCAAATTTTCAGCGAGTGGAGAACGACACGAGACCTTTCGAAAGAGACCACCCCAAGCCTCGTGGGCCCCCGTGGTCCCGAGATACAGGCCCCCAAATCCCCTCCAGAAGAGAAAAACGCAAGTATCTCAGCGAAAACTGAACGGATCCGTCGGAGCCCGGGCTCATTTGAACCGCCTCGCCAAACTGAACAAAACCATATGTGTTTCGTCATTTTTGGTGGAGTATTCGCGGAGATATTAGCCAATAACCGTCGGCCGCGCTCTGAAATGGCACCACGAGCTTGGGAGAAATAACTGCAAATATCTCAGTAAAAAATAAATCTATCGATGCCAAATTTTCAGCGAGTGGAGAACGGACAGAGACCTTTCGAAAGAGACCACCCCAAGCCTCGTGGTCCCCGGGTCCCGAGATCAGGCCCCCAAATCCCCTCCAGAAGAGAAAAACGCAAGTATCTCAGCGAAAACTGAACGGATCCGTCGGAGCCCGGGCTCATTTGAACCGCCTCGCCGAACTGAACAAAACCATATGTGTTTCGTCATTTTTGGTGGAGTATTGCGGGAGATATTAGCCAATAACCGTTGGCCGCGCTCTGAAATGGCACCACGAGCTTGGGAGAAATAACTGCAAATATCTCAGTAAAAAATAAATCTATCGATGCCAAATTTTCAGCGAGTGGAGAACGGACAGAGACCTTTCGAAAGAGACCACCCCAAGCCTCAGTGGTCCCCCGGGGTCCCGAGATACAGGCCCCCAAATCCCCTCCAGAAGAGAAAAACGCAAGTATCTTCAGCGAAAACTGAACGGATCCGTCGGAGCCCGGGCTCATTTGAACCGCCTCGCCGAACTGAACAAAACCATATGTGTTTCGTCATTTTTGGTGGAGTATTCGCGGAGATATTAGCCAATAACCGTCGGCCGCGATCTGAAATGGCACCACGAGCTTGGGAGAAATAACTGCAAATATCTCGGTAAAAAATAAATCTATCGATGCCAAATTTTTCAGCGAGTGGAGAACGGACCGAGACCTTTGAAAGAGACCACCCCAGCCTAGTGGGCCCCCGGGGCCCGAGATACAGGCCCCCAAATCCCCTCCAGAAGGGAAAAACGCAAATATCTCAGCGAAAACTGAACAGATCCGTCAGAGCCCGGGCTCATTTGAACCGCCTCGCCAAACTGAACAAAACCATATGTGTTTCGTCATTTTTGAGTGGAGTATTCGCAGAGATATTAGCCAAAAAACGTCGGCCGCGCTCTGAAATGTCACCACGAGCTTGGGAGAAATAACTGCAAATATCTCTGTGAAAAATAAATCTATTGACACCAAATTTTCAGCGAGTGGAGAACGGACCGAGACCTTTCGAAAGAGACCACCCCAAGCCTCGTGGGCCCCCGTGGTCCCGAGATACAGGCCCCCAAATCCCCTCCAGAAGAGAAAAACGCAAGTATCTCAGCGAAAACTGAACGGATCCGTCGGAGCCCGGGCTCATTTGAACCGCCTCGCCAAACTGAACAAAACCATATGTGTTTCGTCATTTTTGGTGGAGTATTGCGGAGATATTAGCCAATAACCGTCGGCCACGCTCTGAAATGGCACCACGAGCTTGGGAGAAATAACTGCAAATATCTCAGTAAAAAATAAATCTATCGATGCCAAATTTTCAGCGAGTGGAGAACGGACAGAGACCTTTCGAAAGAGACCACCCCAAGCCTCGTGGTCCCCAGGGTCCCGAGATACAGGCCCCCAAATCCCCTCCAGAAGAGAAAAACGCAAGTATCTCAGCGAAAACTGAACGGATCCGTCGGAGCCCGGGCTCATTTGAACCGCCTCGCCGAACTGAACAAAACCATATGTGTTTCGTCATTTTTGGTGGAGTATTCGCGGAGATATTAGCCAATAACCGTCGGCCGCGACTCTGTAATGGCACCACGAGCTTGGGAGAAATAACTGCAAATATCTCAGTAAAAAATAAATCTATCGATGCCAAATTTTCAGCGAGTGGAGAACGGACAGAGACCTTTCGAAAGAGACCACCCAAGCCTCGTGGTCCCCCAGGGTCCCAAGATACAGGCCCTCAAATCCCCTCCAGAAGAGGAAAACGCAAGTATCTCAGCGAAAACTGAACGGATCCGTCGGAGCCCGGGCTCATTTGAACCGCCTCGCCGAACTGAACAAAACCATATGTGTTTCGTCATTTTGGTGGAGTATTCGCGGAGATATTAGCCAAAAACCGTCGGCCGCGATCTGAAATGACGCCACGAGCTTGGGAGAAATAACTGCAAATATCTCGGTAAAAAATAAATCTATCGATGCCAAATTTTCAGCGAGTGGAGAACGGACAGAGACCTTTCGAAAGAGACCACCCCAAGCCTCGTGGGCCCCCGGGGTCCCGAGATACAGGCCCCCAAATCCCCTCCAGAAGGGAAAAACGCAAGTATCTCAGCGAAAACTGAACAGATCCGTCAGAGCCCGGGCTCATTTGAACCGCCTCGCCAAACTGAACAAAACCATATGTGTTTCGTCATTTTTGGTGGAGTATTCGCGGAGATATTAGCCAAAAAACGTCGGCCGCAGCTCTGAAATGTCACCACGAGCTTGGGAGAAATAACTGCAAATATCTCTGTGAAAAATAAATCTATCGACACCAAATTTTCAGCGAGTGGAGAACAGACAGAGACCTTTCGAAAGAGACCACCCCAAGCCTCGTGGGCCCCCGTGGTCCCCGAGATACAGGCCCCCAAATCCCCTCCAGAAGAGAAAAACGCAAGTATCTCAGCGGAAACTGAACGGATCCGTCGGAGCCCGGGCTCATTTGAACCGCCTCGCCGAACTGAACAAAACCATATGTGTTTCGTCATTTTTGGTGGAGTATTCGCGGAGATATTAGCCAATAACCGTCGGCCGCAGCTCTGAAATGGCACCACGAGCTTGGGAGAAATAACTGCAAATATCTCAGTAAAAAATAAATCTATCGATGCCAAATTTTCAGCGAGTGGAGAACGGACAGAGACCTTTCGAAAGAGACCACCCAAGCCTCGTGGTCCCCCAGGGTCCCGAGATACAGGCCCCCAAATCCCTCCAGAAGAGAAAAACGCAAGTATCTCAGCGAAAACTGAACGGATCCGTCGGAGCCCGGGCTCATTCTGAACCGCCTCGCCGAACTGAACAAAACCATATGTGTTTCGTCATTTTTGGTGGAGTATTCGCGAAGATATTAGCCAATAACCGTCGGCCGCGGCTCTGTAATGGCACCACGAGCTTGGGAGAAATAACTGCAAATATCTCAGTGAAAAATAAATCTATCGATGCCAAATTTTCAGCGAGTGGAGAACGGACAGAGACCTTTCGAAAGAGACCACCCAAGCCTCGTGGTCCCCCAGGGTCCCGAGATACAGGCCCCCAAATCCCCTCCAGAAGAGAAAACGCAAGTATCTCAGCGAAACTGAACGGATCCGTCGGAGCCCGGGCTCATTTGAACCGCCTCGCCAAACTGAACAAAACCATATGTGTTTCGTCAGTTTTAGTGGAGATTCGTGAGACATATTAGCGAACCGTCGTGCCGCGGCTCTGGAATGTTGCTGATCCGAGCTTGGGAGAAATAACTGCAAATATCTCGGTGAAAAATAAATTTATCGATCACCAAATTTTCAGCGAGTGGAGAACGGCGACCGAGACCTTTCGAAAGAGACCACCCCAGCCTAGCGGGCCCCGGGGGCCCCGAACAGCACAGGCCCCCTCAATCCCCTCGAGAAGGGAAAAACGCAAAATATAGCAATACTAGAACTGAACCTCAGCGCTTGCTCACAGAAA
>JAQIUQ010002262.1:0-60000 GCA_030378365.1 Hybognathus amarus
ACAGGATAATGGGTTTTAAAAAAGATAACCTGACAACTACTTTGTTTTCATTTTAGTTTTTAAATTTTCAAAATGACTTTAAACAAAACAAAGTGCAACAAAATGCAAGACAACTTTACTACTTGCATACAAAGCTTTACAATATAAGAAGCGGCAAACAATGGCATAAAAGGTAACAGACAATGTAATTAACAAGTTAAAAGGTAGTTATGAACAATAAAAACAACGCTTTAAAAATAAAGATCTAAATAAAAAAAATAAATGCAAATAGCAGCATCAGGCACAAATAAAAATGAGCACAAGAACATAGGGATGAATCAAAGCAGAAAAAGGGCATGGTAGGCCAGCCACTAATGCTAACATACAGAAGACAGTCAGAATACAAACCGGTACATAAATTTACAAAATAAACACAGTAAAGCCAAACCATTTACAAAGTACATTTAAATACAAAATACAACTGTTTCAGAAAAATAGGAATGGGCATAAAATGGTCAATGGGACAGGGCCATAAAACAGCACAATGGCTTACAAGGCAAGGAGCATAAATTAAAGATATATGAAAAACATTCAATCAAAAAAGCCAATAAAACTAAAACAGGCTTAGGGAAAATGCAAAGACAAGAGCAGTGATAAAATGCAAAGGAAAGAGATCAAAATGCAAAGATGGGAAAAAAATAATAAATAAATGCACAAATACAAAAAAGGGGCATTGAGACCACGATAAGGAAATAAGTGCAGAGACTACATTTGTAATACCCTTTAAATTGTCAAATGCCACAAGGAATAAATATGTAAAAATCACCACTACAACAGGCACAAAAGGGACTTCACTGGCAGAGGCATAAAAGGCAAACAGCAGAAATACAAACACTAAAGGGGAATAGGAATGCAAAATGAAGAATAATCATACATGTAGCTTTTATGCTTGTGAACTTTATTTTGTTCTGTCTTAGAATAGGTTAGACTAGACCATAAAGGGCACAGAACAAGAAGTTTCAATATAAGTTAGTAAATAAAATACTGTAAAAAAGGGGAAAAAAGACAAAGATCAATTGAAATGGAGGGTATAGAAAAAAATACTTAAATTCAAAACAAGGTTAAACAATACAAAGTAGCAAAAATAAGTAAAGTAGACAAAGCTGCTTTAATGCTTTAGTATTCTATTTTTTAAAGCGGTTAAGAATGGCAGAGCAAAAAAGTCAATTGAATTTACTGTGTGACAATGATTTTGTATTTATGCTGTTGATTGACTTGTATTAATATCTATACAAAAGTGTCAAAAAAGGAGCATGATATTGAAAGTACACCGTTGTGGCTAACACTGTTGTACTCCACAGACCGTTGAGTGTATTTATCTGGCGGCCCACTGTGAAGCGAGACACGTAGTGAACGCTTAACCGACTGCTTTGCAGTGAAACCTCCAGCCGTAAGTTTCTGTCTTGCACTTAAAGAAGAGGATTACATACCTGTATGCTCACCTGTCTGCTTTGCAGTGAAGCTCCCCATTGTAAGCTCTGTCTGTTGGTCCTGCAAATGAATTCAATTAAAGTTTATTTATATAGTGCTTTTCACAATACTTGTTTCAAAGCAGCTTTACAGAAAGTGCATTACAGAAAAGTACATGAAAAAAAAATACAATTAGTTAATCATGTAATATTAAGGTCATAACATATCGCCAGCGTTGAGTTTTCTCTCCACAGGCATCGAGTCGGCTCTTCACAGGTGTTGAGTCATCTCTTCACAGGCATTTAGTCTTCTCATCGCAGGTGTTGGGGCATCTGAAGTCTCAATGAGAGGCTAGATACAAACTGGAGCTGTCGAACGCCATTTTCTCCGGGACAAGCGTCCAGAGATAACAGCAGAAAACAGAAATAATTAACATAGCTGATGTTCATAATGATTTCCATTACACAGGAGTAGATGTTAAACCACAATCTCACAAACTCTCCACAACTCAAACTCTCCGCAACCCAACCATACGCGCCAACCCGTTTGACTAAGGTTGTCAAGCCCCACTGTCACAGTAATGCGTTTCAGTGGCAACGGTTCCGTATGGTATACAAACTACCGCAAACACACAATATCTGCCCAACCACCCATAATTCACACAACACACAGGAAAGGAATGACTGTAAATACTATGCAACCTATAAAAGTAACCTACAGACTCTTCAAGTTTTATAGTATTAAATGCATTCGATCTGATTCAGAGGAATAAAAGGTAAGCAGTATGTGAATGCTTGGCTTAAAAAGATGCGTCTTTAGTCTAGTTTTAAACTGTGACAGCGAGTCAGAGCTTCGAACCATATCGGGAAGGCTATTCCAGAGTTTGATTGTAAAGAATTTAAGTTTGAACCTAACTTTTATTTCTGGAATATTTACATTAATAAATAACTAAAGCTAATTACAAGTAATTGTCTAGCGGTGTGGTTGAACAAATTTTAAGTACCATTCCAATGCTTATGATTTAGGGCAAATTTGACTTACTCAACCTAACCTGAGGATAATAAGGTTAAAGGTGTTAAAATTAAAGCACACACTGTAAAACATGGCGCCCAACATGGGGCTTTAACTGTTCAATTCTGGCCAGTAATTGAACAGTTAAGCGCCTGCTAAATAGAGTGTGCGTGGATATGCTTAAGGATTAGAAATTTATTTTCTTTTTTCTTTTTGAGAAAAAAAAATAAAAAAATAAAATCACCAAATAGAAGACTAGAGAAACTTAGTCAAAAAAATAATAATCTGCAGCGACATCAAGAACATCAGGAAAGCAGTGAGTGCACACCTTACCCTCACCTGAGGTAGCACGGACATGACGGACCATGGACGTACCGATGATCACGGCGTTGTCGCGATCCAACTCGCGAAGAAGGGAGAAGCAGTTCCGGGTGGAGATCTTGAAGACCGGGAGGGGCAGCGCTGGTCCTGGCTCATGTCTTCAGCTGTGTGATCCATGGTGTTGTGTCTGTGCCGGAGTGAATGAAGCCAAAGATGACCGCATCCTCCTGGGCAGAGAAACGCATGAAGTAAACAAAGTCAGTCAAAGAGTAACTAACCACTGATTTGTGCGCATCGACGCGTGATGTTTCAAGCACAGACCGCCGATCCAGCAGCTCACAGCCCACAGGCGTCGAGTCGTCTCTCACAGGCGTCGAGTCGTCTCTCCACAGGCGTCGAGTCGTCTCTCCACAGGCCTCACTAAATAAGGAATAGACACAGTTTCAATATAAAATGTTCCACACTAAGCATATCAATTAAGTTTGAACAAAGACTGTGATTTGGACTTTGACTTACTAGTCATTAGGTGTGTAACGTCTTGGAGATGTTGTCCGACAGAACAGCCGCTCCGATTCTGCTGGGGTTAAGGCCATCAGCACAATACAGCCTAGAACTCTCTAAGAACAGATTCAAATTATCTACAAAGAGCAGTTTCTGTTCATTACACAATGACATTCATTTAGAGCAAATAATCTACTGAAACTTGCCTGTCCGTACGTGGGAAGTGGTCGAGACACGATGATCGTTGCTTCAGGCGATGTGTTGCGTACCGTCTCGATCAGGCTCCTGTAGTCATTCTTCAAAACCTCCGTCTGCCGCAACCTGCCGTCATGTCATTCGCTCCCGCGTGCAGTACAACAGCTTGGACAAACTGAACTCTATTTTCTCGGGACAAGCGTCCCGAGATAATAGCAGAAAACAGATGGGAAATAATTAGCATAGCTGATGTTCATAATAATTTCCATTACACAGGAGTAGATGTTAAAAACCACAATCTCACAAAATCTTGAGAAGTCATCTGAACAAATTGTAAGTACCATTCAAATGCTTATGATTTAGGGCGGATTTGACTTACTCAACCTAACGATAATAAATAAGGTTAAAGGTGTTAAGATTAAAGCACCCCGTAAAACATGGCGCCCAACGTGGGGCTTTAACTGTTCAATTCTGGCCAGTAATTGAACAGTTAAGCACCTGCTAAATAGTGTGTGCCTGGATGTGCTTAAGGATTAGAAATGTATTTCTTTTTTTTTTAAAAACCTAACCCTCGATTTATTTACAAAGAGCAGTTTCTGTTCATTACACAATGACATTAACCATTAATTTAGTGCAAAATCAACTGAACCTTTCCTGTCCTTATCTGTACATGGGAAGCGGTCCAGACTCTAGATTCTGCTGAGATTAGAAATGTATTTTCTTTTTTTTTTTTAAAAACCTAACCCTCCAATTATTTACAAAGAGCAGTTTCTGTTCATTACACAATGACAAACCATTAATTTAGTGCAAATAATCAACTGAACCTTTCCTGTCCTCATCTGTACGTGGGAAGCGGTCCAGACTCCAGACACGATGATCATTGCTTCAGGCGATGTGTTGCGTAACGTCTCGATCAGGCTCCTGTAGTCCTTCAGAACTGTTGTGTCCGTTTTCCCGGAGTGAATGAAGCCAGAGATTATCGCGTCCTCCTGGGCAGAGAAACGCATGGAGTAGACGAAGTCAGTCAAAGAGTAACCAACCACTTACTTGTGAGATTCGGCGGGTGATGTTTCAAGCGCTGACCGCCGATCCAGCAGCTCACAGGCATCGAGTCGTCTCTCCACAGGCCTCACTAAATAAGGAATACACAGTTTCAATATAATGTTCCACACTAAGCATATCAATTAAGTTTGAACAAAGACTGTGATTTGGACTTTGACTTACTAGTCATTAGGTGTGTAACGTCTTGGAGATGTTGTCCGACAGAACAGCAGCTCCGATTCTGCTGGGGTTAAGGCCATCAGCACAATACAGCCTAGATCTCTCTAAGAACAGATTCAAATTATCTACAAAGAGCAGTTTCTGTTCATTACACAATGACATTCATTTAGAGCAAATCATCTACTGAACCTTGCCTGTCCGTATGTGGGAAGCGGTCCAGACACGATGATCGTCTGCTTCAGGCGATGTGTTGCGTACCGTCTCGATCAGGCTCCTGTAGTCATTCTTCAAAACCTCCGTCTGTCGCAACCTGCCGTCATGTCATTCGCTTCTGCGTGCAGTACACCAGCTCGGACAAACTGAACTCTATTTTTCTCGGGACAAGCATCCCGAGATAATAGCAGAAAACAGATGGGAAATAATTAGCATAGCTGATGTTCATAATTTCCATTACACAGGAGTAGATGTTAAAAACATACGCGCCAACCTGTTTGACTAAGGTTGTCAAGCCCCACGGTCACGGTAATGCGTTTCAGTGGCAACGGTCCCATAAGACATACAAACTACCGCAAACACACAATATCTGCCCAACCACCCATAATTCACACAATACAGACAGGAAAGGAATGACTAAATACTATGCAACCTATAAAAGTAACCTACAGACTCTTCAAGTTTTATATTATTAAATGCATTCGATCTGATTCAGAGGAATAAAAGGTAAGCAGTATGTGAATGCTTGGCTAAAGAGATGCGTCTTTAGTCTAGTTTTAAACTGTGACAGCGAGTCAGAGCTTCGAACCATATCGGGAAGGCTATTCCAGAGTTTGAGTGTAAAGAAATTAAGTTTGAACCTAACTTTTATTTCTGTAATATTTACATTAATAAATAAATAAAGCTAATTACAAGTAATTGTCTAGCAGTGTTGTTGAACAAATTTTAAGTACCATTCCAATGCTTATGATTTAGGGCAGATTTGACTCTCAACCTAACCTGAGGATAATAAATAAGGTTAAAGGTGTTCAGATTAAAGCACACACCGTAAAACATGGTGCCCAACGTGGGGCTTTAACTGTTCAATTCTGGCCAGTAATTGAAGAATTAAGCACCTGCTAAATAGTGTGTGCCTGGATGTGCTTAAGGATTAGAAATTTATTTTCTTTTTTTTTTTTTAAACCTAACCCTCCAATTATTTACAAAGAGCAGTTTCTGTTCATTACACAATGACATTAACCATTAATTTAGTGCAAATAATCAACTGAACCTTTCCTGTCCTTATCTGTACGTGGGAAGCGGTCCAGACTCCAGACACGATGATCGTTGCTTCAGGCGATGTGTTGCGTAACGTCTCGATCAGGCTCCTGTAGTCCTTCAGAACCTCAGCCTAATGTTGTTCGCTCCCACAATTTAGCACAACAGCTCCGACACACTCATCACCATTCAGGATCTTGGGAACCTGTGGAGGGACATCAAGAACATGAGCACCAGGAAAGCACTGAGCACGCACCTTACCCTTACCTGAGGTAGCACGGACATGACCGACCATGGAGGTGCCGATGATCACGGCGTCGTCGCGTTCCGACTAACGAAGAGGGCAGAAGCGGTTCCGGGTCGAGATCTGAAGACCGGGAGGGCGGCAGAGAGGTTCTAGCTCTGGTCCTGGCTCGTGTCTTCCGTCGTGTGATCCATGGTGTTGTGTCTGTGCCGGAGGGAATGAAGCCAGAGATTATCGCGTCCTCCTGGGCAGAGAAACACATGGAGTAGACGAAGTCAGTCAAAGAGTAACCAACCACTGACTTGTGAGAATCGGCGGGTGATGTTTCAAGCGCTGACCGCGACCCAGGAGCTCACAGCCCACAGGCATCGAGTCGTCTCTCCACAGGCCTCACTAAATAAGGAATACACAGTTTCAATATAATGTTCCACACTAAGCATATCAATTAAGTTTGAACAAAGAATGTGATTTGGACTTTGACTTACTAGTCATTAGGTGTGTAACGTCTTGGAGATGTTGTCCGACAGAACAGCCACTCCGATTCTGCTGGGGTTAAGGCCATCAGTACAATACAGCCTAGATCTGTCCCACAACAGATTCAAATGATCTACAAAGAGCAGTTTCTGTTCATTACACAATGACATTCATTTAGAGCAAATAATCTACTGAACCTTGCCTGTCTGTACGTGGGAAGCGGTCCAGACACGATGATCGTTGCTTCAGGCGATGTGTTGCATAACGTCTTGATCAGGCTCCTGTAGTCCTTCAAAACCTCTGTCTGCCGCAACCTGCTGTCATGTCAATCCGCTCCCACGTGCAGTACAACAGCTCAGACAAACTGAACTTCATTTTTCTCGGGACAAGCATCCCGAGATAATAGCAGAAAACAGATGGGAAATAATTAGCATAGCTGATGTTCATAATGATTTCCAATACACAGGAGTAGATGTTAAACCACAATCTCACAAAGTCTTGAGAAGTCATCTGAACAAATTGTAAGTACCATTCAAATGCTTATGATTTAGGGCAGATTTGACTTACTCAACCTAACCTGACTATAATAAGGTTAACGGTGTGAAGATTAAAGCACACACCGCAAAACATGGCGCCTAACGTGGGGCTTTAACTGTTCAATTCTGGCCAGTAATTGAACAGTTAAGCGCCTGCTAAATAGCGTGTGCGTGGATGTGCTTAAGGATTAGAAATGTTTCTTTTTTTTTAAAAAACCTAACCCTCCAATTATTTACAAAGAGCAGTTTCTGTTCATTACACAATGACATTAACCATTCATTTAGAGCAAATAATCAACTGAACCTTTCCTGTCCTTATCTGTACGTGGGAAGCGGTCCAGACACGATGATCGTTGCTTCAGGCGATGTGTTGCGTAACGTCTCGATCAGGCTCCTGTAGTCCTTCAGAACCTCAGCCTAATGTTGTTCGCTCCCACAATTTAGCACAACAGCTCCGACACGCTCATCACCATTCAGGATCTTGGGAACCTGTGCAGGGACATCAAGAACATGAGCACCAGGAAAGCAGTGAGCGCGCACCTTACCCTTACCTGAGGTAGCACGGACATGACCGACCATGGAGGTGCCGATGATCACGGCGTCGTCGCGTTCCGACTCACGAAGAGGGCAGAAGCGGTTCCGGGTCGAGATCTCGAAGACCTGGAGGGGCGGCAGAGAGGTTCTAGCTCTGGTCCTGGCTCGTGTCTTCCGCTGTGTGATCCATGGTCCATGGTGTTGTGTCTGTGCCGGAGTGAATGAAGCCAGAGATTATCGCGTCCTCCTGGGCAGAGAAACACATGGAGTAGACGAAAGTCAGTCAAAGAGTAACCAACCACTGACTTGTGAGAATCGGCAGGTGATGCTTCAAGCGCTGTACCGCCGATCCAGCAGCTCACAGCCCACAGGCATCGAGTCGTCTCTCCACAGGCCTCACTAAATAAGGAATACACAGTTTCAATATAATGTTCCACACTAAGCATATCAATTAAGTTTGAACAAAGACTGTGATTTGGACTTTGACTTACTAGTCATTAGATGTGTAACGTCTTGGAGATGTTGGCAGACAGAACAGCCGCTCCGATTCTGCTGGGGTTAAGGCCATCAGTACAATACAGCCTAGATCTCTCCCAGAACAGATTCAAATTATCTACAAAGAGCAGTTTCTGTTCATTACACAATGACATTAACCATTCATTTAGAGCAAATAATCTACTGAACCTTGCCTGTCCGTACGTGGGAAGTGGTCCAGACATCGATGATCGTCTGCTTCAGGTGATGTGTTGTGTAACGTCTTGATCAGGCTTCTGAAGTCCTTCAAAACCTCTGTCTGCCACAACCTGCTGTCATGTCATCCGCTCCTCGCGTGCAGTACAACAGCTCGGACAAACTGAACTCCATTTTTCTCGGGACAAGCGTACCGAGATAATAGCAGAAAACAGATGGGAAATAATTATCATAGCTGATGTTCATAATGATTTCCAATACACAGGAGTAGATGTTAAAAACCACAATCTCACAAAGTTTTGAGAAGTCATCTGAACAAATTGTAAGTACCATTCAAATGCTTATGATTTAGGGCAGATTTGACTTACTCAACCTAACTGAATAATAAATAAGGTTAAAGGTGTGAAGATTAAAGCACACACCGTAAAACATGGCGCCTAACATGGGGCTTTAACTGTTCAATTCTGGCCAGTAATTGAACAGTTAAGCGCCTGCTAAATAGCGTGTGCGTGGATGTGCTTAAGGATTAGAAATGTTTCTTTTTTTTAAAAAACCTAACCCTCCAATTATTTACAAAGAGCAGTTTCTGTTCATTACACAATGACATTAACCATTCATTTAGAGCAAATAATCAACTGGACCTTTCCTGTCCTTATCTGTACGTGGGAAGTGGTCCAGACACGAACTGATCGTTGCTTCAGGTGATGTGTTGCGTAACGTCTTGATTAGGCTTCTGAAGTCCTTCAAAACCTCTGTCTGCCACAACTGCTGTCATGTCATGTCATCCGCTCCCGCGTGCAGTACAACAGCTCGGACAAACTGAACTTCATTTTTCTCGGGACAAGCGTACCGAGATAATAGCAGAAAACAGATGGGAAATAATTAGCATAGCTGATGTTCATAATGATTTCCAATACACAGGAGTAGATGTTAAAAACCACAATCTCACAAAGTTTTGAGAAGTCATCTGAACAAATTGTAAGTACCATTCAAATGCTTATGATTTAGGGCAGATTTGACTTACTCAACCTAACCTGACTATAATAAATAAGGTTAAAGGTGTGAAGATTAAAGCACACGCCGTAAAACATGGCGCCTAACGTGGGGCTTTAACTGTTCAATTCTGGCCAGTAATTGAACAGTTAAGCGCCTGCTAAATAGCGTGTGCGTGGATGTGCTTAAGGATTAGAAATGTTTCTTTTTTTTAAAAAACCTAACCCTCCAATTATTTACAAAGCAGTTTCTGTTCATTACACAATGACATTAACCATTCATTTAGAGCAAATAATCAACTGGACCTTTCCTGTCCTTTTCTGTACGTGGGAAGCGGTCCAGACACGATGATCGTTGCTTCAGGCGATGTGTTGCATAACGTCTCTATCAGGCTCCTGTAGTCCTTCAGAACCTCAGCCTAATGTTGTTCGCTCCCACAATTTAGCACAACCGCTCCGAACACGCTCATCACCATTCAGGATCTTGGGAACCTGTGCAGGGACATCAAGAACATGAGCACCAGGAAAGCAGTGAGCGCGCACCTTACCCTTACCTGAGGTAGCACGGACATGACCGACCATGGAGGTGCCGATGAACACGGCGTCGTCGCGTTCCGACTCACGAAGAGGGCAGAAGCGGTTCCGGGTCGAGATCTCGAAGACCTGGAGGGGCGGCAGAGAGGTTCTAGCTCTGGTCCTGGCTCGTGTCTTCCGCTGTGTGATCCATGGTCCATGGTGTTGTGTCTGTGCCGGAGTGAATAAAGCCAGAGATTATCGCGTCCTCCTGGGCAGAGAAACACATGGAGTAGACAAAGTCAGTCAAAGAGTAACCAACCACTGACTTGTGAGAATCGGCGGGTGATGTTTCAAGCGCTGACCGTCGATCCAGCAGCTCACAGCCCACAGGCATCGAGTCGTCTCTCCACAGGCCTCACTAAATAAGGAATACACAGTTTCAATATAATGTTCCACACTAAGCATATCAATTAAGTTTGAACAAAGACTGTGACTTGGACTTTGACTTACTAGTCATTAGGTGTGTAACGTCTTGCAGATGTTGGCCGACAGAACAGCCGCTCCGATTCTGCTGGGGTTAAGGCCATCAGTACAATACAGCCTAGATCTCTCCCAGAACATTCAAATTATCTTCAAAGAGCAGTTTCTGTTCATTACACAATGACATTAACCATTCATTTAGAGCAAATAATCTACTGAACCTTGCCTGTCCGTGGGAAGCGGTCCAGACACGATGATCGTTGCTTCAGGCGATGTGTTGCATAACATCTTGATCAGGCTTCTGTAGTCCTTCAGAACCTCAGCCTAATGTCGTTTGCTCCCACAATGCAGCACAACAGCTCCAATGCACTCATCACCGTTCAGGATCTTGGGAACCTGTGCAGGGACATCTAGAACATGAGCACCAGGAAAGCAGTGAGCGCGCACCTTACCCTTACCTGAGGTAGACCGGACATGACCGACCATGGAGGTGCCGATGATCACGGCGTCGTCGCATTCCGACTCGCGAAGAGGGGAGAAGCTGTTCCGGGTTGAGATCTCGAGACCGGGAGGGGTGGCAGAGAGGTTCAAGCTCTGGTCCTGGCTCGCGTCTTCCGCTGTGTGATCCATGGTGTTGTGTCTGTGCCGGAGTGAATGAAGCCAGAGATTATCGCGTCCTCCTGGGCAGAGAAACGCATGGAGTAGACGAAGTCAGAATCAAAGAGTAACCAACCACTGACTTGTGAGAATCTGCGGGTGATGCTTCAAACGCTGACGCCGATCCAGCAGCTCACAGCCCACAGGCATCGAGTCGTCTCTCCACAGGCCTCACTAAATAAGGAATACACAGTTTCAATATAGTGTTCCACACTAAGCATATCGATTAAGTTTGAACAAAGACCGTGATTTGGACTTTGACTTACTAGTCATTAGGTGTGTAACGTCTTGGAGATGTTGGCCGACAGAACAGCCGCTCCGATTCTGCTGGGGTTAAGGCCATCAGCACAATACAGCCTAGATCTCTTCAAGAACATATTCAAATTATCTACAAAGAGCAGTTTCTGTTCATTACACAATGACATTAACCATTCATTTAGAGCAAATAATCTACTGAACCTTGCCTGTCCGTACGTAGGAAGCGGTCCAGACACGATGATCGTTGCTTCAGGCGATGTGTTGCGTAACGTCTCGATCAGGCTTCTGAAGTCCTTCAAAATCTCTGTCTGCTGCAACCTGCTGTAATGTCATCCGCTCCCGCGTGCAGTACAACAGCTCAGACAAACTGAACTCCATTTTTCTCGGGACAAGCGTCCCAAGATAATAGCAGAAAACAGATGGGAAATAATTAGCATAGCTGATGTTCATAATGATTTCGATTACACAGGAGTAGATGTTAAAAACCACAATCTCACAAAGTCTTGAGAAGTCATCTGAACAAATTGCAAGTACCATTCAAATGCTTATGATTTAGGGCAGATTTGACTTACTCAACCTAACGATAATAAGGTTAAAGGTGTTAACATTAAAGCACACACCGTAAAACATGGCCCCCAACGTGGGGCTTTAACTGTTCAATTCTGGCCAGTAATTGAACAGTTAAAGCGCCTGCTAAATAGTGTGTGCGTGGATTAGAAATTTCTTTTCTTTTTTTTAAAAAACCTAACCCTCCAATTATTTACAAAGAGCAGTTTCTGTTCATTACACAATGACATTAACCATTAATTTAGTGCAAATTATCAACTGAACCTTTCCTGTCCGTACGTGGGAAGCGGTCCAGACACGATGATCGTTGCTTCAGGTGATGTGTTGCATAACGTCTCGATCAGGCTCCTGTAGTCCTTCAGAACCTCAGCCTAATATTGTTCGCTCCCACAATTTAGCACAACAGCTCCGACACGCTCATCACCATTCAGGATCTTGGGAACCTGTGCAGGGACATCAAGAACATGAGGATCAGGAAAGCAGTGAGCACGCACCTTACCCTTACCTGAGGTAGCACGGACATGACGGACCATGGAGGTGACGATGATCACGGCGTCGTCACGTTCCGACTCCGTGAAGAGGGGAGAAGCAGTTCCGGGTCAAGATCTCAAAGAACGGGAGGGGCGGCGGAGAGAATGAAGCCAGAGATGATCGCATCCTCCTGGGCAGAGAAACACATGGAGTAGACAAAGTCGGAGTCAAAGAGTAACCAACTACTGACTTGTGAGAATCGGCGGGTGATGTTTCAAGCGCTGACCGCCGATCCAGCAGCTCACAGCCCACAGGCATCGAGTCGTCTCTCCACAGGCCTCGCTAAATAAGGAATACACGGTTTCAATAAAATGTTCCACACTAAGCATATCAATTAAGTTTGAACAAAGACTGTGATTTGGACTTTGACTTACTAGTCATTAGGTATGTTAGACGAGGTCGAAGTATTCATAGTACAGAAGGCAGGGTGGGGAGACGCAATAGTATGCATACTTGGCGCGTGCGCGCAAGGCAGATCTGGCCGGATTCGCGCTGCTCGATCATCACTTATGATCTGCGCTTTGCCCTGAAAGAGTCATCTTTTGAACTAAACCGGTCTTGTCTACTTGTGTGTGTGTCATACTAATAATATAAGCCCCATACATGGAATCAGAGTGCCTACTGCATGTAGTAAATGGAAAATCTCCACAGCAAAAGGCCAAACACTACATGCACACGGTTTGTTCCACCATTTATTAGTAATGATTTGCCCAGTTTGGTTATTACTTACTATTTACCGGAGCATTCAGTATTGTGCCATATAGCATACAAAAGGTGATGGACATTTTGGGGGAAAGAAGTGCTGCATTTTATCATTTAAACATGTGACTTTTCATGAAAATTCTATAATCCAAGATTCCTGCCACCATATGACGTCATAATATGCAAATTAGATGAGAAAATTAAATGTAATTCTTACATAAACTTTGTGTCATGCTTAATATTTCTCTAATTTACAGAAAGTATCTATCTTATTTCACTTTTAAGATATTGTCTTGAAATTAGGATGTCAAAATTCGAAAGTTTTTTGAAAAAACCTCTGGCGCCTAAAGGGTTAAAAGAAAGCAGAGTTCTGTGTGTGCTGATGGGCTTCTGGAGAAAAGGCAACCTTGATGCAGCTGCCTTATCTCCTGGCAGGAAGCCAATAATGGAGGGGGAAACCTTTGTTTTGCCAGCACACAGACACACATTAATATTTAAAGTTGTAATAAATTTGACCACAACCTCATGTACTGTCGATATAGAATTGGCACAAAATTGAAAATCAAGTAAATTAATAAAAGGTTCAGGAAGGGGAGGTCTAAACTCATTTTTCCTCTCTCTTAGGAATGATGAAATTACAAGATGAAGACGAAAGAAGAATGGGCAAGGAAATTACAACGATGGAGAAAACCCTGTTTGCCCAGATCTTTTCTAGTGGTATGGTTCGTCACAGGGCTTATGGTTTTAACAGGAATTTGGCCTTTAATTTATTTCACTTCGAAGTTGATTGTAGTGGATGAGATTACTGTAAGAGAAGTGTCGAACTGTACTATAGTAACTAAATTCTTTGAAGGCCCATGTGAACAGAAATCATTGGAAGAATGTAGCCAATGTGAGGAAATAGTAATAAAAATTATATGGTGGGGAAAATACCATAGTGAAATGCAGAATATGGACAAACCCATTCAACATTACACAAAAAAGAAAAATTTGGATTTGGGAAAAGATACAAGCAATAGAATATATTGGACCTGAAGAAACACAGATGTTACCAGGATCATTAAGAAGAAATAATGAAAAATGGAGAACGTCAAATTCTTCCAACACCACTTACTCCAATTAAAGGGGGTTCACAACGAGAACAATGGGGGTTGTACAATCCTAAAAGAACATTCCAAAAAAAGGAACAATATTATACTAGAAACAAGTATACCATGTATGAAACGTCAAAACGTATGTGGGATCTATTTTCATGGATAAACTGGTATAGTAAAACTATCCGTTTAGGGGAAACTAGTGAAGGAATTAGTTGATACTCTAGAGGTTTGAGAACCCTTTACCAAATTAGCATTACAACAAATAGATTTTGGGAGGACTGTCCAGAGAAGGATTTAAATAAATGTGACGGAACTCAGTACAACTGGGAGTTACACACCCATTGGAGATTGAGGGCTTTAGATGCTTATAGTACAATGATTAAGAATCAAAACCAGAATACAAAATAACAGTTAATGTTAGTGGTATACTGAATGACCAGGAAGAACTGACTGTTGACCGAAGTCTATGGACTGTTTAATATTTTGAAGGGAGAAAGTCATTTGTGTACGCAGGTTGGGCTTACTTAAATACTACAATAGACCGTAACCCTGAGAAGACTGGATATTAATCAATGAATTAATAGGATGTTGGCGTATAAAGTTACATCTTATAAACCCATATTTATGGATAATAAGATGGATTATGATGAAGGATTGATTCCAAGGTACTTCGCCTGGAACGCCAGATTCCTTTGCTTAGCTTCTGCAAGCCCTGTCTGAGTGAAGGGAGGAGCCGCGTTCCTGTGTGAGGATGCTAGGGAGCATTTGATTGGAGTGTGTGTACATGAACAGTGTTTTGTTAAGTAGTATCATTATGTAACCAGAGATGTATAAAGTACTAGAAACCCAGACTTGAGTAAAAGTACAAGTGCTCTATCAAAAAAGTGACTTGAGTAGAAGTTCAAGTGCTCTTTAAGCACCACACTGGCGATTTGGCGGGAAACAAATTTGCTGTGGCGGATGCCAAAAAACGTCATTGCAGGGCAACCCCTGCTTTAGTTGTCAATGTGTGTCAATCAATACCATTACCCTATAAAACTGGCGTGTGATTTAGGCAGAATGAAAGCCAACTTGCAACGAATGATTCGTAATTTTTTTTTATAATTGTAACTAGGGCTGTGCAAAAATCAATTGCGATTAATTCGAATCCAAAATAAAAGTCTGTGCTTTCATAATATATTTGTGTGTGCTCTATATAATTATTTTGTATATGTAAATACACACATGCATGTATATATTTAAGAAAATGTGTTATTCATACATTATATTTCTATAATATAGATAATGTATTTATATGTATATACAGAATTTAAGTGCAAATAATTCTTAAATATTTGAAGAGTTCAGATGCAAAAGCCTCTAAGTGCCATTTGAAATTTAAATGACCATTTTTCTCAAGCTTGTATATTAAAGTTCAGTAATTTCACTTAAATGGCAATGAAGATTACCTATTAATTGTCATTTAAGTGAAATTACTGAACTTAAATATACAAGCTTGATACAAATGGTCATTTTAGAAGAAAATTTCAAATGGCATTTAGAGGCTTTTGCATCTGAACTCTTCATATACATGCATGCATAGGTATTTATATATACAAAATAATTATATACAGCACAAACAAATATATTATGTAAGCACAGACTTATATTTTGGATGCAATTAATTGCAATTAACTTTTGCACAGCCCTAATTGTAACGAGTAACTAGCAGAACATTAAAAAAAAACAAAAAAAAAACGAAGTAGAAGTATTAAATTCATTAAAAATATCTACTGAAGTAAAAGTAGAAGTATGAGAAAAAAAACAATACTCTAGTAGAGTACAGATACAGCATTTTAGTACTTAAGTACAGTACTTAAGTAGTTCTACTTCGCTACTATACATCTCTGTATGTAACCCAAGTAGAAATGCTGCATAAAATGTACTGGAAAGTGTATACAGAAAGTAACACCAATTATTATGATAATATGCATCCATATAAAAAGAGTACAAATGTTTTACTAGTATATGCATGTTAAGATATGAAAATGTATTAAATGCCTTAGAGTAGAGAGCCTCTATGTATTAGATAATTGCTTTTGAAGAAAATGTAATGCTGTAGATAAGGTATATTTTACAGACGAGAAATCGGAGGATGAAGAGAAAAAGGGCCAACAATGAGAGTTGGCAGGCTACGACGGAAACACCTTATGCTGAGTTCAGATTGCATGATTGTAGCTCGCCGACAAAAGCCCGAAATCACATGCAAATCGGTGCACGTTCACACGAGTGACAATCACGCAGTGTGAATAAGCAAAGACGCGAACAGAGAATCACCGACGAGTCGCGTACGCCCGTGAGATATTTGGCATGCTAAATATCTGGACCTGTCGCGCAATTCAAAATCCTGCTGTGTGAAAAGTGTTTTGACTGAAAACTACATCGGCGATCTACCGGCAGCCAGTGAGAGAGCAAGATACAGAGCAGCAGGAGTTCGGGAAGGAATTATAGATCACATATCAACATGATATGCTATTGTTTCAGAAAAAAAGCTTCTCCTCAGTCTATTTGGACACAATAAATGGAAGAAAAATTAGTAGAAATTTGGCAGGAGCACTCGTGTCTGTTTGATGTTTCACCTGAGCTTTACCACAACCGGGTTCGAAAATAAAAAGTCTCACGTGAGAACTCCGGTCTTGCACGTGTGGTGTAACCCTAACCCTAACCCTCGACGCCAGAAACCTGCTGATTGTACCTTTGATTTAAACTTTGCTTTATATTGTAACTTTGCTATTAGTTTTAGTTAACTTTTATTTCTGGAATATTACATTAATAAATAACTATTATACTAATTGCAAAACAATCGTCTACCAGTGTTAATAAACCTTAAGCAAGAACGACCACAGAGAAGTCTTCTGAACAAATTTTAAGTACTATTTGAATGCTTATGATTTAGTGCAGATTTGACTTACTCAACCTAACTATAATAAATAAGGTTAACGGTGTGAAGATTAAAGCACACACCATAAAACATGGCGCCCAACGTGGGGCTTTAACTGTTCAATTCTGGCCAGTAATTGAACAGTTAAGCGCCTGCTAAATAGCGTGTGCGTGGATATGCTTAAGGATTAGAAATTTATTTTCTTTTTTTTAAAAACCTAACCCTCCAAATATTTACAAAGAGCAGTTTCTGTTCATTACAAATGACATTAACCATTAATTTAGTGCAAATAATCAACTGAAACTTTCCTGTCCTTATCTGTACGTGAAAAGCGGTCCAGACACGATGATCGTTGCTTCAGGCGATGTGTTGCGTCTCTGCGTACTGGGCAGAGAAACACATGGAGTAAACGAAGACAGAGTCAAAGAGTAACTAACCACTGACTTGTGAGCGTCGACACGTGATGTTTCAAGCGCCACGACACGAATGATCGTTGCTTCAGGCGATGTTGCGTACCATCTCGATCAGGCTCCTGTAGTCCTTCAGAACCTCAGCCTAATGTTGTTCACTCCCACAATAAAGCACAATTTATGACAGTCAAAAGATGTGCTCATAAATGCTGGTTACAAAATGGCGGCTGTATAGAAGCACCCGCTGATGGAGGGATCCTGCAGTCACATGGTGAGTACGACGGTCCACTGAAAACAAAAGACAGTTTTGTGCAGTGCCCTTGTTCAGGGTTTGTGATGACTGGTTAAACACTCCCTGATAATGTCACACACACAACGTTTGACCTCAGCTCCAAGCCGGTTCAGAATGGGTCCAGCCTTTGCCCAAGTGCCAAGCAGTGGTTTCATATCTTCTGAAAAACTGATACCTCTTCAACACCTTGAAATCAGCCTGGGTTAGGATGAACTACAGTACCTGTGAGACACACACACACATCAGAGAGGGTGGACGGGACAAGTAAAGGCCACAGACACAGCAGGAGAAGATTGTCATTCCAACTAACCAACTACAGCAGAACAAAGTTGTGTTTCCCAGCTCAAATCTGCAAAAGTACAAGCATTCATAAGAAACAGAAATAGGAGTGGTGCAGTCTGAACAAACAGGTAGCCTATACACAACATGCACAACAGACCAAATAACTAAATGACATAAGACCAACTAAACTAAATGTAAACTGGAATATTATACATAGCTTTTAATATGAGTGAGGTGTTCCAGCCTGTGTGAAGTTCGCTGGTACTCTGAAGTGCTCCAGGACAGGAAGCCACTCGCGTCACCATGGAAACAAACTGGTCGGCTGCATTTCCCAACAACCTCCTGTTACTTGCTGCACATTTACAATTTTTCAATAATGTGAAATGAAACAGCACAACACATTGCTGCTAACTATCCACGCCACTTCATGTCAGTTTCACGAGACTTTACAATGTGAATATACACTGGAAGGCTCATGCAGCGCTAATGAACAAAACCATTCAGTCCTAAACAATTAACAGAACAAATGCTACAGATCTGTGCATCTGATGCTATAGAATAAGTTATTCTATAATATGACTAATATATGGCTACTGACTACTTACAAACACTACTGATGAATAGACATTTTAGCATTGTAGGCTGTTTCACAAGAACTTTACAGAGTTGTTTTGCAGAAAGTGAATGTAATGTAACTTCTGTTTGAATAAAAATTAATAAATAAAAATAAGGGAAAAAACACTCAGATTAAAACAGCAGCTCTACTAACATCCATGAAAATACCCCATTAATACACTGGACGGCGGTGATACTGACTAAAATATTACGTTTAGGGACATGAAAAACTTTACACAATGCAAATATTATCATGTTTATCAGAGCAGGATCAAGGAATGTGAAAGAGGGCTAAAAACAAGGTAAGTCTTACATTAACACGTTCAAGCTTTTGTTTGTTTTATACTACGTTTGTAAAAACATTTGCACAATGTTTCCATTTTATTATGCAAAGATGCAAGAGTGCCCAAAGAGGACAGCCCAGCACTTTAAACAAACAAAAAAGCACAGCATTTAAACAGCAAAGTTACTCCAGATCAATACATGATCTAATGCTCATACCGTTTGGCTGCCATGAAAGTAAATGAATAAACAATGTCTTTACCTCCAACCTTCACTTGAAAAACAGAGAGTGATGTCAAAGACAGGATCTTGGAGAACTATCAGAAGTTAAATCACTCATGTAAGTATAAAAGTTAGTAATCCACAGTCCAAGACCAGTCTTAGACCAAACAGAGCATGTGCCTGAGGTGTGCTTAAATACTGTGGAGATGAGTGTGTTAATCAGGTGCAGGTGAGGATGATGGCTGAGTGAGTGCAGGTGGAATTCTGGGAATTGTAGTTTTGTGTGAAATGGCTGGACCATAGCTACGTTCGAAACTACATACTCACTGATTAGGTTCTTAATTTCAATAACGATCGCTAAAAGAGGTATTACATAGCCTGATGACGTTAAGTATGAATGTGATCTAGACATCTGCCATGTTGACGTTATCATGTGACCTTTGACGTTATTATAAGCACAACAACTTAAAAATATGAGCAACAGATTTATTTCATCTATAATCTTGACATTGATGAAATTTGTTCATTTTCTGGTCTTGAAGAATCAAATGTCACTTTATTTTGTGATCGTATTATAACCAATACATTTAATTTAAGTATATATATATATATATATATATATATATATATATATATATATATATATATATATATATATATATATATATATATATATATATATATATATATATATATATTCTGGCTGACGGTGTGTAGGACACACACGGACACTCGCACACATTCACACACACACACACACACACACACACCCTCGCACACACACAGACACACACACACACACACACACACACACACACTCGCACACATTCACACACACACACACTCATACAGGTACTCCGATATTGAACACTAGAGGGAGACACAGGATCACTTATATTTTAAGTTCATCTGTTTCTATGTGTATAATAACAAATAATACATGATAATGATATGTTTATTTTATATAGCGCCTTTCAGAGTTCTCAAGGTCGCTTTACAGTTAAGTACAAATAAACATGACATAAATAATAAAAATAAATTGAGATAGTGGTACATAAACATAGAAATCAAGGGACACAAGTAGCGAAATAAAGAATGTAAATATTTCAATGGAAATAAATGCAAGTATGATGAACTTTCAATATAGCTTTACAGAAAAATCAGGTTAAATCCAAGAATTATTGTATTTAATTACTTTTTCTAACATGCTTATTGCTCTGTGTAGTATTTCTGCATTCCAGCATTATTAATATTATTTATGAAAGTCTTTGGTCATTAGTGCTATGGTGAATTACTCAACTGTGTAATTTTAAATCTAGTAAACTACTCAAAAATACTGTTCATTTCATTAACGAAAACGAGACGAAACTCATTTAATCATGACGATAATTATATGATCATTTAGATCATTTTTAAGCTGTAAACGCTGTAACCACAGTTGAGAGAAATTAGTTTTCAAACTAAATGAAACGAATAAATGAAAATGAATATCTGTGAGTGTTAATTAATATATCCCACATGTATATCACTATTGCAATAACTATATTGATAATATAATATGACAATAAAAAAGCAAAAAGCCTCATTTCCTTGTGTGTTAGCTCTTGCCAGTTATTAACACATTTAATTCTCTCAGCTCAAGGGTTAAACTGAGGAGGTCAGTGCTTTAGCTGTTAGTGTGGATTACGGCCCCTTTAAGCGTTGCCAGGGCGACCGTGTGTGTTGTGTTTCCGCCTTTGCTCAGCGCATGCGCACGGAAGAGTCGCCCGTCCGAGGCATTTGGCGAACAAACATTTCGTGACAGTCATTCACGATGGCGCATTACAGAGTGAGTAAATAAAACTCGACATTTATCCATGTAAAGATAATGTTTTACTAGAACAGACAGCATTTGAGCTGTTGTTTAGCTTTTATAATCTTTCATGGACGTAGTGAAAGAACGTAAACTTTTAACTTACAGTATAGGCTAAATGTGTGATAAAGTGTGTGTTTGGATGTTTTATGTTCGTTAAAGCCGCTGGTGTTTTAGTGTCGGTTCTCCTGAAGTTCACACAGCTGAACAGAATCTCATTAACTAGAGCACCATCCACTAACAAACACAACGCTGAATCTTAATACACGACGCTTGATACAGAATTTAACAAAGTAACATTTAACGTTAGACACTTTAAATGTTATTCAACTGCTGTAATATGTGTAAGTTAATAACTGTCTTCTGTTTATCCTCTCAGACTCACAGCTGAATGTGTGTGTGAATGTTTCACCTATTTTAGCTCGAGGTTGGGGAAAGTTACACACTTTGTTCTGAAGTGGAAATAGTTTGAGTGTTCTTGTGTGATGTTTGCAGGCCTCCGAGTCGAAGCGAGAGCAGTTCAGGAGATATCTGGAGAAGGCCGGAGTCCTCGACAGTCTCACCAATGGTAAAATCACTCTTCAAACCAATATTAATCAAACATTTTGCATGCAGCTGATTTGACCTTCTGTATTTCAGTCTTGGTGGCTTTGTACGAGGAAACGGAGAAACCCAACAATGCCTTGGAGTATCCTTTACTGCCACCGAAACCAAACGCTTCTGTGCTGATCTGAGAACAGCATGTGCTCAAATCTGCTGATCTGAGACCAGAATCTGCTCAAATCGGCTTTTCTCACACCAGAATCTGCAAAAATCTGTTGTTCTCAGACCAGAAGCAAAACTAGATCCCATTGTTTAACGTAACTGCAGCTGATTAAAGATGCCTCCCTTGGTTAATTTCAATAATTTTTATTTATTTATGAACAAGCTTGGGCATGCAATGCTATGAATAAATAATATACTTAAATCACTTCTGACTGTTACGTCCAAGCTTGTGTTGAATTAAGACACTGAATTAAATGACAAACGTTTCCTAATGTGTTTTGACTAAGACTGATGTAAGTGTGGTTTACATGGTCCTGTCCCGGAGTCAGTACGACAAAGCCTTAACCAACCCAACTCCAGCTTCATCAAGCATCACCTGGGCGTCGCAGGGCCGGAGGAGGACGACTCCGAGACTCTGCGTCTGGAACTGACCGACTTACAGAAGAAATACGAGCAGCTCCTGGCCGAAAGACACGGATCTGAGGAACCGGGTGAGACTATTACACAGCTCGTGTTCACTGGAGTGATGAGTGTTTGACAGTCGCCTCAGCTCATGGTGTGTTGTGTTTTGTTGTGTGTGTGTGTGAACTTCATCTACAGCTCCTGCAGTACGAGTCGGCGCAGGAAGAAGCAACAGAATAAAACCTCATTGCCATTTTGAAATGTATTTCTTTGCATTTGTAAAAATATTATTTGTTCTTTAGTGTTTGTTTTGTAATACAATGTCTAAGAAGTGACAATTTATGTTCAACAAGTTTTTGCCTGATATTTAATAAAAACATTTTTTGCACCGTTCTTGATTTGTGGATATTAGAATAGTAATATAAGTAGACATTTATGAAACTACAAACATACAATTCATGTTTAACTTACAACATTAGTTATACACTTGAACATAATAAAATGCATATTTAAAAACTTTAAACTAGACCTTGATGCTTTAATTATAAAACTTTATTAAAAACAATGGTTCAGAACATTTCTTCGGTGTTGGTTTTGGAAAAATATTGATAAAACTTTTCACATTTTAACTGTCAAATGTCTTTGAAGGCGAAACAGCTACTTGGATACAGGTGCCTTGTGGGAAATAATCCCTTGGTACCACAATAGTTTGGTGTGTATGTTTGCCTACCCTTACAGAATCTGCAAGATGATTATGATTTTTTTTTTAATTGAAGAATTACATTTTTCTTCAGTATAACAATTTCTCATATTTGCATAAATTCTGCAAGGGGGTGATAAACGAGTATACAAACTATATACAAAAACAACAACAAAATAACACTAAGACATTTACATTATGACAAAATGATGCTTTTTGAGGGTGAACTATCCCTTCACCAAAGCAAAACAAAATCTTACTTGAGAGACAGAAACCTGTCATGTGACCTATAGCGTTAAAGGAGAACTCCGGCGCAAAATGAACCTTTGGTCTAATAACACATTGATACCTAGTCGACCGTCTCTCTGTTTGTATACACGAAGTGAACTGTCTTTATGAAGTATCTTCTTATTAAACGGTCTGTTACCGTTACACAGTCCCCAATGCTCCGTTTTGCATGTAGGGACCCTCATTATGTTACTGTGTGTGTGGGGCTAATTTGAGCCTTGTTAGTGGTATAAACTAGTTTTCTTTTTACTTATTAAATGTCCCCATTACTAGCGTTATACGCTAAACAGTTTTTAGAGATAAAACTCTTTACATTCGATTATCATGAAAAGAAAGAACGGTCGACTAGGTACCAAAGTGTTATTAGACCAAAGGTTCATTTTGCGCCAGAGTTCTCCCTTTAATAAAGATGAAGGAGAATAACACACAATAGGGTATGTTCAGGGGTCTCATTTATAAAACTGTGCGTAGGATCCTTACTAAAAGTGTATGTGTGCCGAAAGCCAAAAATGGCGTAGGCCAAAAAATATTCAGATTTATAAAACGGTTCGTACGCCAGAAGCTGCGCAGAATTCCCTTTTGTAAATCCCAGTCGGCCGAAGATTGTGCACATGCATCTCTTTCCTAAAATAAACATATATGGAACTTACAACGCCTAGTTTAAATAACCATATATGGACCTTACAACGCCTAGTTAAATATGCATATCCTCATCTGCATATCATTTGCATATGATTATTCATCCACCTGATACCATGTTAAGGTACAAGACTTTAGGAAAATATGAAATACAGATGTGCCGTGTCACAATAAAATATTATTTTTTAGTAGCCTATATCCTTGTTTTTGAATAAATAAATCAAATAGGGTAAAATACATAACAGAAAAATATTTTCTCAATCTGTTCCACTGGCCAAACAGTATTTTTAATTAATTTAATTAATTTGCATGGAACTATTTTCTCAGACAATCTGCTATTATCGTGATTAGCAATTATCTCTAGTTAAAACACAGCATGCCAGAGGGATATTGAATATATACCCTACCGAAAAATGAAAAAAATAAGTAATATTGTGAAATATTATGACAATTTAAAATTCTTTTAAGTTTTCTATTTTAATATATTTTAAAATGTAATTTGAAAGCTGAATTTAACATCATTACTGTTGCTGATTACACATCAGTTTTCAGTGTCACATGATCCTTCAGAAATCATTCTAATATGCTGATTTTGTGCTCAAAAAACAAATTATTATTTTCAATGAAAACAGTCGTCATACCATTTCTCCCCCGAAAAAAATTCTATGATGAATAGCATTTATTTAAAATACAATCTTTTCTAACATTATAAATGTCTTTACTGTAACTTTTGATCAATTTAACTCATCCTTGATGAATAAAAGTATTTTCTAATTTCTTTCCCCAAAAATAAAAAAAATAAAAATTCTTACTGACCCCAAACTTTCGAATGGTAGTGATTAATGTTACAAAAGCTTTCCATTTTAGATCAATTATGTTCTTTTGAACTTTCTGTTCATCAAAGAAATCCTAAAAATAAAAATGTAAAAAACTGTTTTCAAGATGGATAATAATCATAAATGTTTCTTGAGCATCATATTATAATAATTTCTGTAGGATCATGTGACACTGAAGACTGTAGTAATGATGCTGTAAATTCAGTTTATTCTATATTATACACTTCACTATATATTCACATAGAAAACCGCTGTTTTAAATTGTAATAATATTTCACAATATTACTGGGGTTTTGTATTTTTTATCAAATAATTGCAGCCTTGGTGAGCAGAAGAGACTTCCTTTAAAAACATAAAAAATCTTACGGATCTAAAACTTTTGACCGGTAGTGTATATATTTTTTGCAACGTCTCAGTAATGGTTTCATGTAGTTTAAGTGTTTATCTCCGGTATGAGAATGGCATATTTAATCTACTTATATCAGAAGTAAAACATAGTTTAAATCATTCTTCCATTGATTTAAACTGTTATTGAGAACATGCACTGTATTTATTAATCATGATGATTTACGTTTTTCCTTCATCTGCTGTTAGATTATAGGCTATATGTGCGTCAGTTTCACTAAACGGCCCAACGCGCTCGCTGGACACTTAAGAAGGGATGGATATTGGCTTCCAGTGATAGGCTTGGTGAGTGAAATTATATCTGTAGGCTATTATCTTTCTGTAGCCTATAATTTTCTTCAGATTTCCAGTCTAAAAGTGACCAAAAAGACATTTAACTCCAGCTTACCATCCGTGTGGCCAATCCCGTCTCCAGAATGTGCGGACGCACGGCTCAAAGTTTGCTTAAAGGTGCACACATTTCTCCCGTCAAGTTTGCTTTTTATAGATCACAACCTTTGCGTGGAAACTGGCGTACCTACGTTTCCAGCCCCGTCTTGTGCGTACACATGCTTTATAAATGAGACCCCAGATCTGCCTAAAGTGTTTAAGATACAGGAGAGTATCTTGGGTAGTGTCAGATCTTCAGGTCTGCTCGTCTGCTGCTGCTGGCCGGGGATGCTCTCTGTTTGCCCCCGGAGAGAAGCTGGGACTCTCCACAGAACTGTGGTGCCGTGACCCAGAGCTCCGCTCCGCCACAGAGTCGGGTGTGTGTGTTCTGCCGGCTCTCCTCAGGTCGGACATGGACACGGCCCGTCCGCAGCGAGTCCTCAGTGCTCGGGGTCGGCCTCAGGCCCGGTGCTGGAGTCTCCCGCTGTCCGACCCGTTGCCCTCCATCACGGTGCTGCAGTTCCATGCCGGGCTCACTCTCCTCTGCTTGCGCAGCGCCGTCGAGGCCGGGCAGAACCGAGCTCTCGGACTCTAGCACCAGCGGAGGCGGGTCCCGCTTGTGTTGTTGGAGTTGCTGTTGCGCTCCAGCGGACCGAGAACGAGGTCCCGGTTCTGCCTCTGCGGGTCCAGACCTGGCTCGCCCTGCACCGGGACGAAGGTGCACAGGGGGTTGATGAGCGTGGGGTAAGTGGGGCCATTGCCCTGCTTTTCCAGGAGCGGAGCAAATCCGCCCGGGACCGCGGGGATGGTGGCTTTACGGCCCTGGCTCACGCACACCTGATGCACCACTGAGTTCTTCTTGCCGTAATACTCTCCGAGGTCCTCTTTCAGCTGAGGGTAGTAGTCCAGGAGTCCCACCTTCAGTTTCTTGTATGCGAGATGCAGGATCTCCATCAGGCTGAGGAACAGGGACACGGCTGCGATGCCCTGCATGAACACCATGAACACACTCTTCTCCGTGGGCCGGGAGACGAAGCAATCCACGGTGTTGGGGCACGGCTCCTGGTCACACTTGTACAGCGGCTCCAGGTGGTGCCCCGTACAGCAGGTACTGGCCCAGCATGAAGCCCACCTCCACCACGGACCGGGTCATGATGTGGGCAACGTATGTTCTGAGCAGAGACCCCCGCAACGGAGCCTTGTTGAGCTTCCCGGTCTCCAGCTGCCTGAGCTCCCGCTCGACCCGACGCCGGGGCTCCAGAACCTCCAGGTCCATCGTGTCCAGCTCCCGGCGCAGGGCCACTCGCTTCTCCAGGTCCATTATCTCCAGCTCCCGGCGCAGAGCCACTCTCTTGCAGTGCCTCTCCTTCTCCAGCACGCGCAGCCGGTATATGGCGTGACCCATGTAGACCAGCGAGGGCGAGGACCCGAAGATGACCTGCAGGACCCAGTAGCGGATCAGGGGAGATGGGGAAGGCCCGGTCGTAGCACACGTTGTGGCAGCCGGGCTGCTCCGTGTTACAGATGAAGTTGGACTGCTCGTCATTCCACACGTCCTCTGCCGCCACACCCAGAACCAGCATGCGGAAAATGAAGAGGATGGTGAGCCAGATCTTCCCACCATGGTGGAGTGGATGTGGACCTCCTCCAGAATTCCCCCAAGAAGTTCCAGTCCCCCATCCTCCTGACAGGCAGAGAAACAGCTCAGTCACGCACACAAACACCACATATGCCAATCTGTGCTTTAACAGGGGTTACAGCACGAACACATGCTGACACGTGTCGTGCATGGAACCTTACTGAGATCTGTAAGCTCTGAAAACTGATAACAGAAGTTCACAGAAGATAAAAAATGTGCAGTACTCACCATTTGAAATAGTCACTTCTCTCAAAGATATAAAAACATTAAATGAGAAAAACTGAATCCAGCAAATGGCATAATCAAACTGCATCTGCTTCACTACGAGCTGAAAGAGAGACTGGTTTGTCAAATGTAGGGTCGCTGGTGACTTTATATCCTAGAACAAGTGATCGATGCGGTGTTGCGTGCCATGGCTGTAAAGGCCTGCGGGTCATCTGGGCACTGAGACGGGCAGCACTACTGCAGTCACGCAACTCTCACCACACTCCGAGAAGGCTTTCGGTTTATTCGTGGCATTTAGCTGGAAACTGAAGAGACTCGCTCAGGATCTGCTCGCCTCAACATGTAAAAGCAAAAACAGCAACCATGCGTGATGTTCCAGGGAGACTGAGTCCATGAGATTAACACATTCTCCATCTGTCGATACTTATTATCTTCATTAATGATCAATCGGTCATGTCCGATTTCATACATGAACTGAGTCCAATCAAGATTTTCCCTCAAGCCGATGTCGGTCAATGTTTTTAAACCCATCTTTGAAGAATCAATGGCCAGAGGGCACGGCGAATGTTCTGAGTAGGCGGGGCTTCGACACCTCTCAGCCAATCAGAGGAATGGGAGGCAATAGAGTCGTGGGATGGGTTTTGTTCTCGTGAAACAGCCTCATTGATTTGCTGCTTTTATATGCAATTAGCTGTTCTGTTCTACACAAACTATGATCACGTAATGCCGAAGGGTCATGTGGTCAGCGGCCGATTTATGCGACACGTCATCAAAAAAAACTTGTGTAGAGAACATGACTAATCAAAGCTAAGGACAGAATAAATCTATCAGCATTTTATGATAAACTTCTTGTTTGATTATTCATGATATTTTAATTAGTAGTTTTTTCCTAACCTTATGAGCAGGGATGGGCAACTCCGGTCCTCAAGGGCCACTGTCCTGCAGACTTAGCTCCAACCCTAATTAAGCACACCTGAACAAGCTAATCAATGTTTCAGGATTAATAAACAATTTTTTGTCAGGGGTTGGAGCTAAACTTTGCAGGACAGTGGCCCTGAAGGACCGGAGTTGCCATCCTGCCCTACAGCATGAACATATTTTGACTGTCATTGAATAGAGAGCTTTTTGTTTTTAAAGACATTTTTCAAAATATATATTTTTTTGTTACACAGTCCTACAGATTCAGATGGAATGAGGGTTGAGTCAATAAGAAAAAGTTAATTTTAGGGTTTTGGAAACTCAATCAGAAGGCTGAACTTAGCTCTGTTGTGTGATGTCGCATGTCCAAGGGGATCAATCTAGACGTAAAAACACAAGTACACAGATGTGCTAATAAGTAATAGAGTAATTACCTTAAATCATGCCACAAGATCTAGAGGATAAAATGAGAACAGCATCAAACTGATGCACAAGAAATTTATTTCATTTTGAGGTTACATGTAAAAGGCCTGCAGATTTTAAAAGTAAAAAACACATCCGAGACACTCATGGAAGACCGTTTTAAATGGATGGCCATTACTGGTCAACTAACACAAATCTCATACAAAAATATTGAAAGCCACTTACATCTCTCATTCCGTCTCAAATGCAGCTGCGCTTGTGAACTAAACCCAAAAGACATCTTTCGCTGAATACTTCAATGCTAGTATGAACATTGCCGGCAGCTTATAAACAGACATGTGAACATTTGCTAAAACTGGATGTAGGATGACTCTTCTCCTTATTAAAAGAAATAGGCCGACAGCTGAAACTGGCAGGTTTATGACCGCCAGTACGACTTTCACACTGCATCCCAAACACTAAACCGAAAAAAAAAAAAAGAAGAACCACCCATTGAGGACTTGTATGGTCTAATGCCCCAGGACTTGCGCCCGGCCCAGAGCGCGAGCGGGACCGTGAGCGGGATGGGGACCGGGACCGGACGGGGAGCGCATGTGTGTCTTGCCCAGATCCTGGTTCTCCATGTGGAAATTGTTGGCTCGAGCGCTCGGGCTGATGGACTTGGAGCGGGACCGAGCCGCATGCAGACTCTCTGCGTCCGGACCGGGCCTTGGAGTGAGAGGGGCTGCGGGAGCGCTCGTCGACCCGAGAGCGGTGGTGTTCACGCGCAGACGGCCGGTGCCTGAGAGATCACATGACCATTACAATACTGCAGTGCAACAGACACACACACACACACAGCACTACATGTAAAGTGCATTAAACACACAGCAGCGCATCAGTTTCTGCTCCGGCAACACCAATGCCATCAGCGAGTGGTCCGACCGATACCGCCGGGTCAGTTTAGGGAGACGTGTGGTGTGTGTGATCGAGGGTTTTCAGCATAAATACATGTCTGTGTGGAAGATTCAACATCTGGAAAGTCAACTTTTTTTTACTTATTTAACACATTAAACACTAACATTTTTTTTTTTAACTTTAAAAGAACAAAAATAAAAGCAACTTGAATTAACTTACATTATTACCTATTATAAACGAATGCCAGCAAGTGCCTGATCCGCTAACTACAACACTCAGTTATAACACAGTTCAGATTGTTAGGTTCCTATGAAATCAGTTTTATTTTTTCCAAATTCAGTTTTTTCTGTTTTGCGCTTTTAAAGTTAATAATTAAAACGTAAACAAATAAAATAGGAATGACCTTAAATTTACTGAGGTAATACAGGCATTTTCTCAGTAGCCTTTTCAGGACACATCCTGCATGATGCAACACAACACTGCACTCTTCAAGTAACAACAAAATATGGTTATGAGCTTTAAAGGGTTCGATTCACCAAAAATGAAAATTCTGTCAGTATTTACTCACCCTCATGTTGTTCCAAACCTCTGTGTGTTTATTTGTTCTGCTGAACACAAAGGAAGATATTTTTGAAGAATATTTTAATCAAACAGATCTCATTCCCCATTGACTACCATAGCAGGAAAAATACATACAGTCAATGGGGAATGAGATCTGTTTGATTAAAATATTCTTCAAAAATATCTTCCTTTGTGTTCAGCAGAACAAATAAACACACAGAGGTTTGGAACAACATGAGGGTGAGCAAACACTAACAGAATTTTCATTTTTGGGTGAACTAACCTTTAAACTGTCCAGTAAAAAGTGTAATATATTAGTTTATATAAGTTTAAATAAAGTCACACTCTGTCTCTCTCTCTCGCCCAGTGTCGCTCACAGATTTCGCTTCGCTTTTGTCCAGTCCGACGCCTGCATTTTCCACCAAAACAGAACTGGTGCTGGTTCAAAGTTGGTTTGGAGTTTGTTCAGACTTGCGAACCGTTTCAGAACCTGTTTGTTTTTCCACTGACTAGAGCGCCCAGGGAATGAACGTCTGTTACGTCACTGTGTACGTCGCCATACGTCTTAGCTAGAAACGCTTGCAAGTACAACATTACTTTGGGATTATCTCTAACTCGTGTACCAAGAAGGCTTTAAAAACAATTGAAATATGTAAGTCTTTTAATCTTTTTGTTTGATATGTAATCTTTTCTGATAAGTTATGTACCCGTCTTGTGTCTTTTTTTCTTTCCATTTATTTGTTCTACATTGTGACTTTTCTTCTTTGCTTATGTTTTCAATAAAAAAAAGTTTAAAAACGCTTGACGCCAACTTCAAGCATTACAATTACAAAGGCGGACTCCATCGTGTTTCTGCAAATGTTTCTCCTGGCTTTGCCGATGGTCAGAAGAGATGTTTCAGAACAGATCTAAACCCCCGAACGTGAGTATGAGCGTCAGTAAAGGAACGGTTCTAGTGCAAGCAAAGGGTTAGTGCCGCTTTGGAACCAGTTTTCCCGACCGAGAACCGGTTCTTTGGCTGTCGAAACACACACAACTGGTTTGCACACAGGCACCGGCTCTGAACCATGCTTTGGTGGAAAAGGGGTAATTGACCGTTGTGGTGTGTGTGAGAGAGAGAGAGAGACGTGAGTGATAGAGAGATGGAGGGAGAGCGGGGAAAGGAAATACAACTGAAAGAATACACTGCGTGTTTCAAATACTGTTAAAGGGGGGGTTGACTGCTTTTTTTCTTTGCATGATTGTGTTTATGAGGTGCAATATAACATGTATTCGTGGTTTTTCTTTTTTTTAAAAGTCTTATTTTTCATAAACTTCACCTTTATTGTCAGCCGTGTTCTCCTCTGTCATATAACGACGCGTTGACTTCCTGAAACCACTCCCTCAGAAACAGGCAGTGGGCTCAGATTGGTTAGTTTGGGCCGGTGTGTTGTGATTGGCTAAACTGTAGCTCACGTTGTCCGGAAGGTTGACGCCCATACCTTTACGTGCATGTGCTCCTGTCCAGATGTAAATAATGGTGTTGAACTGCAGTATCAGTGAGCCAGAATCAGAGCCGAGAAAAGCGGCGATGAAGAGAGTCAAGCAGAACGTCACCACACACGGCTCTTACTAAACGTTTCTGGAATGATAATTTGCTACATTTTTTAAAATGTATACACGTTTGTTTAAAACAATAGCATCTGACTGAAAAATACGTTTAAAACATTAGTACTTGTACGAAATTCAGGTCCATAATGTTTGTACGCATTAGTCGTGAGAACAAAATAGCACAACTATTAGCTATAAAGCCAGCACTCGCATTTGATAAAACTAAAACACAAGGTTACGTCTGGAATTATACATGCAAATACCTTAGCCTACTTACAGATTGTGGCCCAACAACTGCTCCCTCTGGTTTTAAAGTTGGATCTGCTTCATGTTTTAGTAACAGTTTCTTGTTGAACTGGTGGAGATTCTGGAAGCTGTCTTCCGTAAATGCGCAGCACAGAGAAATAGATTCACGATCGTCACTTTCAGGAATATAATCAAACATAAATTTTATCCATTGTTGACGAAAGTATAGCGTCCGTGGGAAGCTCAAACACAGAAGACCTGACAGCTGCGTGAACACAACACACTCGACGTGCCGCAGAAATATGGCCATGCCCTTTCCTGCATATTCCGGAGGGAGTGGTTGATGCAAATGTGTGGGTTAGTGATGTACCATAACCCAGCTGTAGTCCCAATCCAGTCGTTTTTCTAGGCATTATACTTCCTGATTTTTAAAAGATGATATCTCTGCTTACACTGAATTTTCAGCACTGCAACTTTGCAGATACTGTTCATGCACCAACAGCAACATTACACACTATTTAAAATGAAAAAAGTGAAATCACAGTCAACCGCCCCTTTAAAAATGAACGAAACGCAATATGAGGTAACCGAAGGTGATCGTGACAGCAAATTAGTCTATGTGTGGGAAACACTACATTAAGTCACGTGCGACCTGCTCGGCACTGACGGCTTATAGGAGTTGAGTTTCCTAACTTTTTGCCGACAAAAGTAGAGCCGCTTCGCCATGCGTTCATTGTTTGGATTTAGTCATTGTAGCTGAAATGACGGTTGTGTCGCCCAGATTTGCTTCCCCGGTCTGCATTTTCACCAGACATACGTTCTTCTCCCACACAAAAACATAATTTCAAACCAAATATGTAAAATTCCGTGAAATCCCAGGTTAATTTGTCAATTCCACAATTCCGTCCGCGATCGCAGAAATCATAGGGCTCTCAGATTGTTATGCGATACAGAAAATGGTACAACTACAGAGAAATACTTTCACTTTCTGAAGAACACAGAATTATTGCATCAACAGGATTACAGTAAAATCAGAGATTACTGCGCATTACATTTATTACGATATGAAAAACTTCACGACAAGTTATTTTTTTATGAAGATAAAAATTATTATTTTTATTGTTATTATTATTAATTATTATTATTGTTATTTTGGCTTTAAAAACAAATATCATATAAAAAACTGATACCACTGAAATTTCATAATTCTTGTCATCACTTTCAATATTACAAAGAAATATAATACTAGCCTAACTGAAGTAACAAAACAAAAAAATCTCTCAAGCTCACTGAAGACAAGTAAACAGCGAGATAAAGAAAGCAATGAGGAAAAACTAGAACAATAACCCTGCCTCAAAAACCTCAAACACTAAACAAGAAATACTTCAGCTATTGAACAATGAGTTCATCACCAACTGACTCCAACACACCTGTCTGGAAGTGTGTGAAGAGCTTGATTATCTGGTTCAGGTGTGTGTGATTGAACTGTGACACCCTGATATACATCAAACAAATAAATCACTGCATAGTCTTCACTATGTAAATTAAATGCATTGAAGTTACTAAAGTGACCATGTTTGATCAAGATTAATGACAGACGACAGCGGGTTTATTAGGCTGCTGTCACTTTAAGACCGCGTGCACTGATCTAAGATATTGCTACACGTTTTCTTTCTACACTGTTTACGAGGATCCTCACAGTGACGGGCATTTTGACACTGTATGTGTGTGTGTATTTCACTGTTCAAGCCCAATAAGGGGTCAGTGTCACGCGCTGTTTGCTTTCAGGTGTGTGTCGCTCTCAGACAACACACACATACCAAAAATACTTCTTTAGCAGCCTTTGGTTTTAAAAATCTGTCGTTTTTAAACCACAAGGCTTGAGGTGTTAATGTCGAGCCCTGTGTTCAGTCATGATTTCTGTCGCGCTGTAAAGTCGCGTTTGCTTGAACCGAGACGCTACAGTGATCTGTGTGACAGAGCGTCGAAAGGTGTCTACGGTCTCACTCCAGTCTAATTAGCCTACTTCCGTTATTATTGTGAAGTTTACAATCAAACTTCATCCCTTCATTCAGACACGGCGAACTTCCGCTGGAGCAACTAGTTTGCAGGCAAGATGAAAACAATGCCCTGTTTTGAAACAGAAAGTCATATTTTGATTAGAAACCCCATAAGATCTTCCTCAGATGTTTGTCAAACAATTTGGAAATTAGTCATTTTGGTCTCCAGAATTTAAAACAACAGTGAAGCTGCTCTGAAAGGGTTAGTGGATTTACCTGTCGTGTTCTCGACTGCGGCTGCGTCTGCTGTGGGGCCTTCCTCTGGAGCTGCAGAGAGAAACACACGTCAGAGCAGACAGAGCCACCGTTCTCCACAGAAGTCATGTGGGTCAAGCGACACGAGGTTCGTGCGGACCGAGATCATGTGACACGAGGTCGTGCGACCGAGATCATGTGACACGAGGTCGTGCGACCGAGATCATGTGACACGAGGTCGTGCGACCGAGATCATGTGAGCACGAGGTTCGTGCGACTCGAGATCATGTGACACGAGGTCGTGCGACCGAGATCATGTGACACGAGGTCGTGCGACCGAGATCATGTGACACTGAGGTTGTGCGGACCGAGATCATGTAGACACGAGGTCGTGCGACCGAGATCATGTGACACGAGGTCGTGCGACCGAGATCATGTGACACGAGGTCGTGCGACCGAGATCATGTGACACGAGGTCGGTGCCGAACACGAGATCATGTGACATCGAGGCCGTGCGATATGGTCATGTGACATGAGGTCGTGCGACGGAGATCATGTGACACGAGGTCGTGTGACGGCGATCATGTGACACTGAGGTCGTGCAATATGGTCATGTGACACGAGGTCGTGCGACAGAGATCATGTGACACCGAGGTCGTGCGATATGGTCATGTGACACGAGGTCGTGCGACGGAGATCATGTGACACTGAGGTTGTGCGATATGGTCATGTGACACGAGGTCGTGCGAACAGAGATCATGTGACACGAGGTCGTGCTGATATGGCCATGTGACACGAGGTCGTTCGACTGAGATCATGTGACACGAGGTCATGCGCCGGAGATCATGTGACACGAGGTCATGCAATATGGTCATGTGACACGAGGTCATGCGCCGGAGATCATGTGACACGAGGTCGTGCGCAGAGATCATGTGACACGAGGTCATGCAATATGGTCATGTGACACGAGGTCATGCAATATGGTCATGTGACACGAGGTCATGCGACGGAGATCATGTCAAGTCAAGTCACATTTATTTATATAGCGCTTTTTACAATACAGATTGTGTCAAAGCAGCTTCACAGTGATAACATGACAGAAGTACAACACAGATCAATAATATTGTTAAATATTAAATAATAAATAACTCCAACTAAGCAAACCAAAAGCAAGGCAAAGCAAGGCAACAGTGGCAAGGGTTAGGGTTAGACACGAGGTAATGCGATATATGGTCATGTGACACGAGATTATGCGATATATGGTCATGTGACACGAAGTTATGCGATATATGGTCATGTGACACAAGGTCATGCGACAGAGATCATGTGACATGAGGTTATGCGATATATGGTCATGTGACACGAGGTCATGCGACAGAGATCATGTGACACGAGGTTATGCGATATATGGTCATGTGACACGAGGTCATGCGATACGGTCATGTGACACATTCATGCGACAGGGGTCATGCGACTCACTCTCGGGGGCTGTCGGACCGCCGGCGCCGTCTCTCGTAGGATTGGCTGCGTGATCTGCGTCTGTCGCTGCGGCTGCGAGAGCGTCTGCGTCTGCCGTCCCGTTCGCTGCGCGGAGACTGACGCTCCTTCGTCTTCATCTGACCGGGCGCTGAGAAACACAACAAGACACTGTAAACACACTCCACACACACACTCATCTTAGATCCAGCAGAACTTACTCTTGCGATCTCCCTGAGCGAACTGGATCTCGATCTGCCGTCCGCAAACCCACTTCCTGTCCAGGTTATGCAGAGCGTCTTTCCGCGTCACGGACATCTTCAAACGTGCTGTGCTATTAAGGGCTCTAACGGCACAGTGCACACTACAGCAGCTCACACTGACTTCCCCTCACACACACAGAGCATGAGCTTCCTCACACACACACACTGAGCATGAGTGTCCACACACACACACACACTGAGCATGAGTGTCCACACACACACACGGAGCATGAGCGTCCCACACACACACACACACACACACTGAGCATGAGTGTCCACACACACACACAGAGCATGAGTGTCCACACACTAGGGTTGTGCCGATAGACGATAGTCATCGTGTATCGACGATTGTCTGAGATATCGCCGATGGCAGATGCCTTTGACGATATCAATACTATAATTAGCTCGTTTTACCATTAATGTATTAAATTATTTGGCCTATTATTATTATTTATAAAGCTAGTATTGTAATTAAATTAATATAAGGAACTACAATTAATTTGCCTTGCCTAAATTCATAACGTGAATGAACATAATTCATCACCATGTTATAACACTTGCGACAACACCGACACGCACTTATGAGGAGAATGTTTTTAAAACAGATTATAAAACTACATCCCACATCAAAATTTAATTGCAAGGTGATCCATTCACAAATGATCAAGAGTAGGCCTACTTGTTTTAACAGACGCATTATTCTTATATAGATCCAAGATGAAAACGGCATCGTTGTTCGTCAGTATTTTGTTTCCATATAGCAAATTAAAAAACCGTTTAATGACACCAACACTAAAAACAATACAATTACTAAATAGTATTAATAATAATAGTAATAATATCACAAAAATAGTATTATAGCTACCGTTATCATCGTCGTCTCTGAGAGAACGCGCGTTAATGCAGATGCCGAAAGCGGTCCGTTTTACTTTCACTTTCAGGGAATGAGCGCGTTTACATGCGTGTTCTTAACCCGGTTATGTTGAATAAACTGACAATGCATGTGGTCATGCATCAACCCGTTTTCCTTTATCAGAGTCAAGTCATAAGTATATAAACCGATTCGACTGATTTCTCCCGGCATCAAAACACATTAACCCGCATACTTCGTGCTTACTAAGTGCGCATGTGAAGTGCATCCAAACAGACAGAGCACTGGTAGGAGGACATATATCGCAAACTCCGAATCTTTCTGACCCAATAAATTATTTAAACGCATTTTCATCTCGTGCAGAAAGTGAAAATGCTGCATGTAACGGCATATAGGCTGTGTCCGTAAATTTCTCGTTGACAAGTTAAAATACAAAAAATGATTAGGATCTTTTTTTACCTCACTATACCAGGAAATAACCTGATCCTATTAATAAACACTCCACCTTTGCTAGCAAAATAGAAAAAAAGATACTTGTATATAAAACGAAGTAATAAAACAAGCAAATTAATGAGTAACTAATCAAGTTAATAATCAAATAAGTAAGCCCCGCCCCCTCACGATAATATCGTGTATCGCCGATCTCACAGGCTGACGATAGGACGATATGGAAATGGAGCATATCGCCCAACACTACCACACACACACACTGAGCATGAGCGTCCACACACACACACACTGAGCATGAGCGTCCACACACACACACACTGAGCATGAGCGCTCCACACACACACACACTGAGCATGAGCGTCCACACACACACACACTGAGCATGAGCGTCCACACACACACACACTGAGCATGAGCGTCCACACACACACACACTGAGCATGAGCGTCCCACACACACACACACTGAGCATGAGCGTCCACACACACACACTGAGCATGAGCGTCCCACACACACACACTGAGCATGAGCGTCCCACACACACACACTGAGCATGAGCGTCCACACACACACACACACTGAGACATGAGCGCTCCACACACACACACACACTGAGCATGAGCGTCCTCACACACACACACACACTGAGCATGAGCGTCCCACACACACACACTGAGCATGAGCGTCCCACACACACACACACACTGAGCATGAGCGTCCTCACACACACACACACTGAGCATGAGCGTCCCACACACACACACTGAGCATGAGCGTCCACACACACACACACTGAGCATGAGCGTCCTACACACACACACACACTGAGCATGAGCGTCCTCACACACACACACACTGAGCATGAGCGCTCCCCACACACACACACTGAGCATGAGCGTCCTACACACACACACACTGAGCAGGTCCTGAGTGATGGAGGATACGAGTGGCACCTTTACCTGGATCTTTAGGCTCTTTAGCCGCCGCCCGTCTCTGTCTGCACTCTCTCTCTCTCTGTCACTCCTCCTCTTCTGTTTTCTCTCTCTGTCACTCTTCCTCCTCCTCCTCCTCCTCTTTTCCTCTGTCTCTTTCGATCTTTAATCTTCGATCTTTAACTTTGACTCTTTGCCTCTCTGTAAGTAGCGATTGCTTGATCTTTCTTTCTTGGCTGCTGTGTCTTGGCTTTAGTCCTACTCTACACGGGTCTGTTAACTCTGTGTGTGTGCCCGGCTCCACGACTGGACGCTTTACACAGTCTGGGGCGACAACAGAGAAATAAGGGTTAGACCGGAGCGGAGCTGCGGAGAGAAACACACACACACACACACACACGCCTGCAGCTCCACGCGGGCTGAAAAGGATATTGAATGTACGCAAATCCTCTGGGTCGGCGTGAATAGAAGTCTAGAGGAATGTAGACGTCGGCAACGGGCCCGTATCGGCCGAACTCTCGCGCAGGTCCTCTGGCCTGAACACCGGGAAATACACACGCTCTTATTGGTGGAAGTGCAGCCGCCCTCCAGTGACACACACACACACAGCAGTCAGACAACACACACACACACACACTCACAGCAGTCAGACAACACACACACACAGCAGTCAGACAACACACACACACAATCACAGCAGTCAGACAACACACACACACACACAGCAGTCAGACAACACACACTGTCGATCAAACAGATCTCATTCCCCATTGACTATGTATTTTTCCTGCTATGGTAGTCAATGGGGAATGAGATCTGTTTGATTAAAATATTCTTCAAAAATATCTTCCTTTGTGTTCAGCAGAACAAATAAACACACAGAGGTTTGGAACAACATGAGGGTGAGTAAATACTGACAGAATTTTCATTTTTGGGTGAACGAACCCTTTAACTAAATAAAAAAAAGGAGTGAAAATGTATTTTTGTGTTCATCAACATTGTGCCACAAATATTGTCCCAGAATATTCCTTAAAAAAACAGTTAATGAAACGTATTCTGGATATGAAATAAGTAGTAATTTTACGAGTTTTCTGGTAATTCTACTTTCATTAGTAGGTTTAATCATGAACAGCTTTTATTGCACTAATGACTGAATATGTGTCAAGATATAAACAACCTTTTAAATCGTAATATCAGGATGCTAACTGTTAACTTTGGTTAGTGAAATACAACACCAGGTAATATCAAACATATGATTATTAAGAACACAAGTATAAATCAAAGGTAAGTAAGTGGAAGTCCCTGAGCTGAAAAAAAAACAGATATTTGTAAAGACTAGCGGGATAATAATGATAGACAAATTAATATTAATAACAATGCGCGTGAGCTGTGCGCGCTCACGCCAACATTCACGCGCCAACCACAATAAACCCCTTCTTCTAACATCATATTTATACAGTATAATCAATGAAAACAATAACGTGTTTAACTAGACAGAAGCTTAACTGATGACAATGTAAAAGAAAATGGAGTCTTATTGTAGCGTAAATGGAAAAGTTTCACTTACCGGGACTCGTCGGAAATATTTCGAACAAACAGTGAGCTGTTCGGCGGTCTCATGTACCGAGACATGATAGATAATGATTAAAGTCTCTTATGATTATTACCAACAATTATAATTCACTATCAAGAACGATTCCTGACTGAATTCTTCTCCACTCCACGCGGTTCCGTGTCGCTTTCACTTCAACAGCAGCAGCGAGGCCTGAAAACCCTCAAAACAGCTGCGCTTCGGCTTCACTGACCGGAAACACCCGCAGTGTGCGACACCCCTACAGACACACTCCAGTACTGCACATATACAGACCATAGACTAAAAAGAGTCCCGAGTTTCCCAGGAGAAATAACAAACCAGGAGTGGCCCGGGAGATAGGGCTAAAAAGAACGGGAGAAACCCGTGAAAGACGGGAATGTTGGCAGGTATGGGTTACGGTTAGGGTTCACAGGCAAATGAAGAGCAAGCAAGCAAGCAACATTATTTATATAGCACATTTTCAAACAACAAGACAGTGCTTTACAAAAATGATAACATTAAAATCGTACAACCAAAACAAAACATAACTTATTCAAAAGCTAAAGAAAATAAATACGTTTTTAAAAATGGTAAACTATTCCAGAGTTTGGGACCTACCACAGAAAAGCACAATTTCATGCTTTTGACAACGAGGGACCTTTAAAAGCCTTTGATTCGAAGACCTAGAACGCTAGAAGAAGAGTAGGGAATAATAAGATCACTGATGTACTGGGGGCTAGGCCTGTTAGACAAACAAGAGGACTTTAAAATCAATCCTCAATTTAACCATAAACCAATGTAAGGATTGCAGTACAGGAATACAACTCAGGTTTAATCTCATTTAATTGGAGAAAGTTGCTAGAAAGCCAAAGTTTTATGTCGCTGTAACATTCCTGTGCTTTGTCCAGCGAACATGTTTTATCTAAGCTCACAGGAAAGTAATACTGAAGATCGTCGGCATAACACTGAAAAACTATACTTCTAAAAAGTAGTGCTAAGAGGAAGCATATACAGAGAGAACAGCAATGGTCCCAAAATCGACCCCTGAGGAACACCACAAACTAAAGGGGCCGATGTGGAAGAAAAGTCTCCCAGATTCACAGCAACAGTCCTGTCTTCTAAATATGAGGCAAACCACTGCACTGAAGGGCTGCACCCTGGACACCAACCACACACACTCCAGACGCTTGAGAAGAATCTCATGGGCCATCGTATCGAAGGCAGCGCTTAGATCTAATAAAACTAGAACAACATGTGATAATAATATATCAGAGGGGAAGGAAGGCGGCTGTTTGTTTGGTACGACACAGCCAAGTGTTTTGATTCTTCCCATAGTTAACCCTCATGTTTGTGATGTGCTCACAGGCATTTTTGAGCTCCTCCGGACCTGCGTTCAGCTGTCCACTCACTAAACGGTTTCATCTGTATTTATTGCTTGCTAGATACAGCAAATGTACAATTCAGACTTGTGAATTTATGTCGCTTTTGCTCTTATAACAAGTCAACTTTTGTAGACAAAAATGACTTGCATTCCGAATTTTGACATTTTGTTTTGCAGATGGACAAAAAGCTTAGAGCATGACGAGCTCCTCACATGTTCCTCCTTCACTAGTGTTCATAAGCATCCCGTGATGCACCTGGAATGAGCAGAAGAAGTTCAAATATAAGAGAATTTATGCAAAGAACATCTGGAGCTTCAATAAATGAAAATCTCTATGAAGAGTCACCTGATGCTTATTTGTTTGTTTATGAATATCTAAAACGGAAAGATTTATACTTCTCCTCATGACATTCTTTAACTGTTTTGAAAAGAATCCAATGATGTTTTGTTTATCACACGACACACATTTGGTAACAACAGCCGTCCACCGACATCGTGTGTTACAGTAATATGTAGATAGGTTAGACTGTTAAAACTGCATTAACTCTTTAAAAGCGTTTTTTTTTAATCAATTATTTCATCAAGGATAAATATAAATGGATCAAAAGTGACAGCAAAGACATTTATAATGTGAAAATGTATTTTTATTATCAGTTTATTACCTCTGAAATGGAACTGAAAACTGTTTTCAACACTGATAACAATCATAAAAGTTTCTTGATCATCAGATCCTCATATTAGAGAGATTTCTGGAGGATTCGTGTGACACTGAAGACTGGAGTAATGATGATAAATTCAGCTTTGATCACAGGAATAAATTACACTTTACTGTATATTCACATAGATAAGAGCACATTTACACCGGAATAATAGGTCACTGTTTTTATTGTATTTTTGATCAAATAAATGCAGTCTTGTTGAGCAGAAGAGACTGTCACAAACAGTAAATATCTTACTGAACTTTTATTTTAATTCAATGTAACAGACTGACATTGACTTTGGCTTTGAGAATATGGATAGACGTGTGTTTTATAGGATACACTTTATTTCATATTAACTGCCATGTTTAATCTTTAATGTGCATGTAAAGCCCAGAGAGACTAATTTAAGACTCAAACATGAAGCTCCTGAGACATAAACCATCACAAACAGACGCACACATGATCCTCATAACCCTATCTCAGATCTACAGTCACAGAAAGGAATCATGGACTTCAGTGGAAGCTGGAAACTGTGTGAACAGGAGAACCCAGAGGCGTTTCTCAGAGCCATATGTGAGTTTGACATATAACCCTTCGCTTTCAGTATGCCAGTCTTCTGTTTTTCTTTTACTGTAATTTTATTTTTTATAAAGTTGTTGTTGTTGTTCGTATATCTACTGAAAATGAGGTGCGACGTGTTTTTATGAGCGCAGCGGCTCCAGAGATTTACATTAAAATGATGAAAGAAGTGAAACCTCTGACAACGATTGAGCAGAACGGAGAGGAGTTCAGCATCTGTGTGAAGACGGCCCTCAGGAGCAACACCAACACCTTCACCATCGGCACTGAGACCGAGTTCAACACCATGGACGGCAAGAAGATCAAGGTCAGTCCGTCTGCTACAGTCGACAGGGCACAAACTCCTCATTCATGTCTGACACCAAGTCATTCTCCGTGAAAAAGAGAATGTAAATGTGTGTGAATTGGCCGGTGTGTGTAGAGCGTTGCTCGTGTTTGTGTCCGAGTGTGAGATGAATTGATATTACTGAATGTAATTTGTGCTGAAACTATAATAAATGATCCCCAGTTTATCCCACATAGACTGATGTTGAGATCGCTGTTTGATAAAGTGAGCTTTAGTGTCGAGAAACGAGTCCGAAAGCCTGAAAATCTGTTTTATTTAAGCAAACAGTAATTGGTTGAAAATGTAGTTAATTAGTCTGTAGAGAGTCTGGAGTCTGTGGTTACCTAGCAACAACTGGCCTGCGTTACACCTGTGTGTGTATGTGTGCACAGATATAATACAGACACTGTGTGTGTTCATAGATTCATAAGTCAGCAATTTTGCACACCTCATCAGATTTGATTAGTTGTTCTTGTGGTTTCAGGCAACAGCTCGACTCATCGACTGGAAAGATCGTGATTGAATCAGATAAATTCACACACGTGAGAGAGATCCAGGGCGAGGAGATGATTCGAGGTCAGAAGAGAATCATGTACTCCTGTATTTCAGCACAGATTTACTTGGGTGTCATCTCTCTCTCTCTCTCTCTCTCTCTCTCTCTCTCTCTCTCTCTGGTTTCAGACACTCACCGCTGGAAGTGCGACTCTGTCCGGAGAAGCCGCCGTGTTAACCCAACCGGATGAACTTTACTATTGGATTCTAAACTTTCCACAGTTACCTTTTCACTGTCTGTTTTGAGAAAATTATTATTTTAAAACCCTTATTCTAGAGATTAAATAATACATTTTTGTGCTTTGTCTTCATTCTGACCTTAGATGAATAAAATGATTGACCTCAACCTATTTGTTATTAAAACATATTGAGTAATAACATGTGATTCAAAGACATAAACTGGGTTCCTGTTAATAAACCTTTCATCCAAACTGTGGCTTGCAGTTCAGTTGAGAATCCCGCTAAAACATATTTTCAATCTTTAGTCTCATATAAACTTTTTTAGTCAGAAGGACTACAAAAAAATCTTCAAATGGACAGTATAGGGGACAGTTTGATGATTAAACTGTTGTCCTGCTTTATATATTCATAAATATAAAGCATGTAGGTGTTTCATTGAAACTCAGTTTGTGGGTTCAATACTGGAGTGTGTCTATAGGGGTGCAGTACTGGAGTGTGTCTATAGGGGTGCAGTACTGGAGTGTGTCTATAGGGGTGCAGTACTGGAGTGTGTCTATAGGGGTGCAGTACTGGAGTGTGTCTATAGGGGTGCAGTACTGGAGTGTGTCGATAGGGGGTGCAGTACTGGAGTATGTCTATAGGGGTGCAGTACTGGAGTGTGTCTATAGGGGTGCAGTACTGGAGTGTGTCTATAGGGGTGCAGTACTGGAGTGTCTATAGGGGTGCAGTACTGGAGTGTGTCTATAGGGGTGCAGTACTGGAGTGTGTCTGATAGGGGGTGCAGTACTGGAGTATGTCTATAGGGGTGCAGTACTGGAGTGTGTCGATAGGGGTGCAGTACTGGAGTATGTCTGTAGGGGGTGCAGTACTGGAGTGTGTCTATAGGGGTGCAGTACTGGAGTGTGTCTATGGGGGTGCAGTACTGGAGTATGTCTGTAGGGGGTGCAGTACTGGAGTATGTCTGTAGGGGTGCAGTACTGGAGTGTGTCTATTGGGGGTGCAGTACTGGAGTATGTCTGTAGGGGGTGCAGTACTGGAGTGTGTCTATAGGGGTGCAGTACTGGAGTATGTCTGTAGGGGTGCAGTACTGGAGTGTGTCTATTGGGGGTGCAGTACTGGAGTATGTCTGTAGGGGGTGCAGTACTGGAGTATGTCTGTAGGGGTGCAGTACTGGAGTGTGTCTGTTGGTGGTGCAGTACTGGAGTGCGTCTGTAGGGGTGCAGTACTGGAGTGTGTCTGTTGGTGGTGCAGTACTGGAGTGCGTCTGTAGGGGTGCAGTACTGGAGTGTGTCTGTTGGTGGTGCAGTACTGGAGTATGTCTGTAGGGGTGCAGTACTGGAGTGTGTCTGTAGGGGTGCAGTACTGGAGTATGTCTGTAGGGGTGCAGTACTGGAGTGTGTATATTGGTGGTGCAGTACTGGAGTATGTCTGTAGGGGGTGCAGTACTGGAGTGTCTCATAGGGGTGCAGTACTGGAGTAGTGTCGATAGGGGGTGCAGTACTGGAGTATGTCTGTAGGGGTGCAGTACTGGAGTGTGTCTATAGGGGTGCAGTACTGGAGTGTGTCTGTAGGGGGTGCAGTACTGGAGTGTCTATAGGGGTGCAGTACTGGAGTATGTCTGTAGGGGGTGCAATACTGGAGTGTGTCTATTGGGGGTGCAGTACTGGAGTGTCTATTGGGGGTGCAGTACTGGAGTGTGTCTATAGGGGTGCAGTACTGGAGTGTGTCTATAGGGGTGCAGTAATGGAGTGTGTCTATAGGGGGTGCAGTACTGGAGAGTGTCTATAGGGGTGCAGTACTGGAGTGTGTCTATAGGGGTGCAGTACTGGAGTGTGTCTATAGGGGTGCAGTACTGGAGTGTGTCTATAGGGGTGCAGTACTGGAGTGTGTCTATAGGGGTGCAGTACTGGAGTGTGTCTATAGGGGTGCAGTACTGGAGTGTGTCTATAGGGGTGCAGTACTGGAGTGTGTCTATAGGTGTCCAGTACTGGAGTGTGTCTATAGGTGTGCAGTACTGGAGTGTGTCTGTAGGGGTGCAGTACTGGAGTGTGTCTATAGGGGTGCAGTACTGGAGTGTGTCTATAGGGGTGCAGTACTGGAGTGTGTCTGTAGGGTGCAGTACTGGAGTGTGTCTATAGGGGTGCAGTACTGGAGTGTGTCTATAGGTGTGCAGTACTGGAGTGTGTCTGGTAGGGGTGCAGTACTGGAGTGTGTCTATAGGGGTGCAGTACTGGAGTGTGTCTATAGGGGTGCAGTACTGGAGTGTGTCTGTAGGGGTGCAGTACTGGAGTGTGTCTATAGGGTGCAGTACTGGAGTGTGTCTATAGGGGTGCAGTACTGGAGTGTGTTTATAGGGGTGCAGTACTGGAGTGCGACTATAGGGGTGCAGTATGGAGTGTGTCTATAGGGGTACATTAAACATTAAAGAGTACTTGTCCAATTCCATCTGTTTGGAAGTGGAAGTAATGCACTGGCGGTCTTGAGCAGACGAGATGTTGAGGATCAGTGCCGATGGCTGTTCGTGTTCGATGAGGCCGGAGCTTAAGGATGAGTCGGGATGGGTCCAGGCCGCAGGTCCACCATAGAGGGTCCCTCGGGCATAAACAGAGAAACTGATATTAGCGTAGATGCCTTCATCATTCTTTTGATGTACCAAGTACATCAGGATTTACGGGACGTGTTCCCGGTTTCCGGCTGATCTTAAACTATGCAGCCTAATTTTGAATTATAGAAAAGTCTATAGTGTGTTATTTGTGTGCTAGATGTGTTTTTAGCCTAGATTTGAACTGACAGAGTGTGTCTGCTTCCTGGACAATGTTAGGAAGATTGTTCCAGAGCTTTGGTGCTTAATAGGAAAAGGATCTCCGCCTGGCAGTCGATTTAGATATTCTAGGTATAATCAACTGGCCGGAGTTTAGAGGTCGCAGTAGACGCTGAAGGACTATAATGCGTTAAGAGCTTGCTCAAGTACTGGAGATAAACCATTTAGTGCTTTATAAGTAATCAGCAATAATTTAAAATGTATACGATGTTTAATAGGCAGCCAATGCAGGGTTGACAGAACCGGGCTAATATGGTCATACATCCTGGTTCTGGTAAGAACTCGAGCGGCTGCGTTTTGGACTAGCTGGAGTTTGTTTATTAAGCGTGCAGGGCAACCACCCAGTAGAGCATTACAATAATAAGGGCCGGCTCTAGCCTTTTGGTTGCCCTAGGCGAGATTGATTTTTACCCATAGACTGTCTACATTACACTACTGCATAATAGGCTATATTGTAAAACAAATGCAGTGAAAAATAAAGGAAACTTTCATAATTATTTTTGTACAAATTTCTATACTTGGAAGTAAGCTATACTTGGAAGCAACTCAGCGCCGCCAATTAAGCAAAACAAAACGAATGGGCTGCTGATCTACGGGTTTTATGGGCCATTAAGACAAAAAATAAATAAAAGTATGCTATGAGATGTATCGGCCCAAAGATACAGTTGGTCACTGGAATCTTCTGGTAGTCCTCGATGGCCAGTAGGCCTAAATGCCTGTGCACAACATCGAAGTACATTTAATTCGTTTGACACCTTAATGGCTGAGATGAGAAGACTTACCTTTATACTGGGCTTTCTTTTTATTTTGTTGCTTTCTCTGTTTTTCGTCCCCGTGGACCAGAGGGTTTATTTATAAGACAAACCCTCTGAAGATCTGAACACAAGAGTCATGGGATACGCATGTAAAACGCAGGATAATACCAGGTGGACGTGGACTAAAATAGGGAAGCATGAGACGTTTGACATATGCTCTCAGATCAGAATAGTTTAATAATTTTCCACTGCATAAAACACATATAAAATACAAACAAACAAGGATCTCAGTCCTATGATAAAACAGTCTTCTCTCCTCCAAGCAGGTTATGTGGGCCCGGACTCACTCAAACATCCGAGGTAGGTTCTGCTCCTGCACACCCAGAGCAAACGTCACGCTCAGCTTGTGTCCTCGGCTGTCCTGCAACACCGTCCGGGTTCTGGGCTCTGAGCGGATCCGTCGAACTTCTCAGGGTCTCCGGGGGCCGTCACTAGGATAGCTCGGCCTGGCCTGTCTCACCTCGACTGTCTGGAAGACAACATTTCAAACACATCATGCCACATTCTGTTACCGAATGACCTTGGAAACACCTGCAGTAGGTCACCTGACTCAGGTGACCCTGGAACCACTTGAACAGGTCACCTGACTCGAGTGACCTTGGAAACACCTGAGAAGGTCACCTGACTCCAGCGGCCTGCTCCTGGACTGCAGGAGACTCGGAGCGATTAGCAGGAACTCCCAGAAAGTGGCTCATCTGGAAAGTGACACCTTAACACGACTGGCTTTTCCTTTGGCTTGAGCGTTTAAATACAAACAAATAAATGAAAGCATAACTTATAGCTTAAGCATCTTCTCTACTCACCCGCCTCATTCCATCGCACTGTTTCCTCCATCTGCTCGTCCTTCTCCAGTCGTCTCTCTGCAGCGCATCAGTGTGTGTCTGCTGTATGAGCGCAGCTAACCACACACACACACACACACACACACCACGAGTTACTTACACAGTCCAGTAAATAAGACTGCAGTGAACTGAGCAAGCGACACACACATCTCAGTGCTTACATTTACAATAAAAGTAACAGAATCCTAGCACACTGCTTAAACTCACAGTGCAGTACACACTTAATAACCTGCTGCTTCTTTAGAAAAAGTGTAAAACACATTTCAAACAAAATGCTACATCAGGCGACCTCATAGACGCATGTTTAATTCAGCGAGAGCTTTAGTAACATAACTACACAATTATTTGTCATGCCAGTAAAATAGAAAAAAAATCTGAATCTAAGCATAAAATTTGTAAAAAAATAAAATATATTGTCATTCTGACTAAAAAATTAGTCCGGATGATGTTAAAATTACAGCTGCTTCAAGGTTGAGTGCATTGCATTATGGGATACAGCAGCCTACCTAACACTTTTACAACACTTGTAGCAATGTTACCTAGGTATTCTACACAGAACATTGACACTGGTTGAACCCATGCAATCAGTATGTTGTGTGTTCTCACTCTCTGTTCGCGTCTTCTGCAGGTTCGTCGCAGAATCTTTCTGATTTCTTCTTCTCTGTCTTCTTTAGAGATGTTAACCGTCCTCCTGCTGCCGGTGCTGTCTGCAGAAACACACAAGCGTGATGTGAGCGTGTGCTGTGTGAGGAGCGTGATGTGAGTGTGTGCAGTGTCAGGAGTGTGTGTAGTGTGAGAAGTGTATACAGTGTGAGGGAATGTGATGTTTGTAGCATGTGCAGTGTGAGGAGTGTGTACAGTGTCAAGTCAAAGTCAAGTCAAATATATTTATGTAGCGCTTTTCACAATACAGATTCGTATCAAAGCTGCTTCACAGTATCAATCAAGACAACTTAACAGTGTTTGTTTATTCATTGAAAAAGACAATCAAGTTTGGTAGAGCTGATCAATGGTATGATGGGTCATTTAATTTGAATATCCCCAACTGAGCAAGCCAAAGGCAACAGTGGCAAGGAACCGAAAAACTCCATCAAGTGACCCGATGGTGTCTAAAACTCCATCAGATGACCCAATGGAGAAAAAAAACCTTGGGAGAACCCAGGCTCAGTCGGGGGCCAGTTCTCCTCTGGCGTTTATGAACTAGAGGCCAAATTTACAGTAACTGTAAGATAAAAAATTTATATGAATGCCAGGCTAAATAAATGCGTCTTTATTCTAGTTTTAAACTGGGAGAGCGAGTCTGAGCAACGAACAATATCAGGAAAGCTATTCCAGAGCTTCGGAGCTAAATGTGAAAATGCTCTCCCTCCTTTGGTGGATCTGGATATCTTGGAATGACCAGAAGCCTCGAATTCAGTGATCTTAAAGAGCGCAATGGATTGTAGGGTGATAGAAGATCTGCTAAATAGACTGGAGCTAAACCATAGAGCTTTATCAGTCAAAAAAAGCAATACTTTATAATTAATACTGAACTTTATAGGTAACCAATGAAGTGATAATAGAATCGGTGTTATATGATCATATTTTCTAGCCTGGACATGCCAGACCTACATCAAGATGTTAGGTCTGGAAACTCTTCATTGACGGGGCTCAATCCGAGGGGCGGGATAAACGGTTGTCTTTCAAATTCTCTCTGCACGCAATTGGATAGTGAAAGCCAATCAGAGCAACAAAGAAGGTGACGTACTCAGCGGAGCAAGTTGATATATTATTAAACTTTTACCGTATCTAGTCCAGCTGTCAACATTGAACATTGAAAATAAGGGAGATTTACCGGAATCCATCCCCAAAATAAGGGATTTTTTACACGACCCACAAACTTTAAGAATAAAACACTAATCATTAAAAGTCTAAAGAGTTTATAACTAGCTACATATGTGTGAGAGAGAAAGACAGTATATATGTGTGCGTGTGTGTGTATGAGAGAGCAAGAGACAGTGCGTCATTAAAAAAAATAATATCATAGAGAATGTTTAAATACTATAATATCAGCTTACGAGGGAAACGGAGGCGGAGTAGTGCTTGCTTGAGATGATTCGGGAGAGGTCCGTGCACCTATACCGATCAGAGCACGCGCTGACACGGAGTAAAGCCTTTATCCTCGACGCCACAGCACGACTGCGGATCGTTTTGCCACAGCTTTTTTGTAACAGCGCGAGGATGAACGACTAAAACCGAGTATGTCCGAGCTTGCTCTTACCGTCTCAACTCTGTCGTCATTATGTTAAGCCCGCCCGCCAACTCTATACATCGATGTGATTGGCCCGGCCAGAGTTGGGCCTTTCCAGCTAAACCGTCTATGGAGAGTTGCTAGACCACACTTTGCGGCAAAAATTTTTGCTGCCGCTAGGGTGCGTCTGAGATTTCTAGGCTACATATTTTCTTGATCTAGTAAGAACTCTAGCGGCTGCATTTTGGACTAACTGTAGCTTGTTTATTGAGGATGCAGGACAACCGGCTAATAAAGCATTACAGTAATCTAGTCTTGAGGTCATGAATGCATGAACTAACTTTTCTGCATCAGAGACAGATAGCATGTTACGTAGCTTAGCAATGTTTCTAAGGTGGAAAAAGGCTGTTTTTGTAACATATGAAATATGCTTTTCAAAAGACAGGTTGCAGTCTAATATAACACCCAGGTCTTTTACTGTAGCGGATAAAGAAACAGGGCAGCCTAATATGTTAAAGTTAGTGTGAGGAATGTGATGTTGAGCATGTGCAGTGTGAGGAGTGTGTGGAGTGTGTGGGAACTCACGGTATGGCCGATGCAGTGGTCAGACTGGCTGAACTGTTGCTCTCCAGCAGCATCATGGCCTGTTTGAGCTCCATCTTATTGTAAAATCGAGATCAGCTGCGGCTCCTGCCGATCGCTCTCCAGTGATCAGACACCGCTTGATGTAACGCTTATTAAACCGCATTCAGCCTGCAGAAGAACACGCATAGAATGTTTACAAGATCTGAAATACAAGAGTTCAGCCTGTGAAAACCTGGCATCATTTAATTGCCCTTAAGTCTTCTGCACAGTTAAATACATCAGATAAACGCTAATAAACCACTCACTGTTTCTGGCCTTCAAAACTATTTTGACCAAAACTGAACATTCATTTTTTTTTCAGATTTTTATACATGACTATGTGTTTGCCATTGTTTTTGTGTAGGGTACAAAAGAAGAAGCCCAACAGACCTAATTTAAGTTCACGGTTGTTCATAACACTCATTCGCAGATTAAACCAAATTGCATGTACTTGGGATTTAAGAATCGATATCGCTACTCTGATGTTTTTTGGAGAGCATCTGGTCACTGTATGGAAAGGAGTGTGAACACTGATTCACATCATGAGGATAAAGAGTAAACAATGACAGGATTTTCAGTTTCAGGTGGACTTTTCTTTCAATGCTGGTCTGATACGCACTTGTCCCTCCAGTGATGATGCCCGGAGTGTCCTGCACACTGCCCTCTATTCCAGTTAGCAAAAGTTCCAGAAACTACAGGAGACACAAAACAGGAGCATTTAACATTTGAATCATCCATTAACCATCCAGCCGAGCAGTTCTCGGTTACATCACGTGTTTCTCTGGTCTTTAGATCAGGTACACTACCTGAGTGTGAATCTCCTCATTTATTGAACTTTTGCTTTGTTTCTCTCCTTGACGGCCAGAAGGTCAACGAGTGGTCGAATCGTCATTCCCTGAAAAAACATTGGCAGGTCGATCGTGTATCACATGACGAAGTCGAAATGCCAGAAACAACCGGCTACAGTATTTCCTACAACTGGACGGATGTTCTTCAGCTAAAGGGACTGATTGTCCAATTCTCTCACCTGCACAAACACAGTGAAGAAGATGACGGTGATGATGGCGGTGAGAAACATGTCCTTCATGGGAAAGTCATCACTGGACAGCAGGAATGCCAGTGAGAAAGCGATGGCGCCCTCAAGCCCCCGTACGCCACAATGAACTGACCCTTCCCACTCAGCTTTACCATGCGGTACTTATTAATGATATATGTTAAACCGATCACACCTGCAATTCGACATACCGAACACACAAAACTCACAGCTTACAGACAGATTGACACCCAAAATACGCAAAACAGACCAGTAAAAGCTTATCCCTATTTTCCAAGAATTTTAGGAGGTTTTGTACAAAGGACACCAATCACACATATCTGTTAGATACACACTACTGTTCAAAAGCTTGGAATAATTAAATTTTTTAGGTTTCTGAAAGAGTCTCTTTTGCTCACTCTAACTAGCGTAACATGAGGAGATGCTCACCCAGAATCCTGGACAGCAGACAGAGGACGATGGTGATGGTGACAAATGTCCAGTTCCAGGAATGCGGCCCAGCCACTGTCGACACGCCCAAGAAGATGAAGATCAGAGTCTCGCTCACGCTGCTCCACATTTTCAGGAAGTACTTAATGGTGGTGTAGGATTTGTGGGAAATGTTTGCCTCCACGTAGGGCCGCATCATCACCACGCCACATGCGATGAGCCTGAGAACCGCACAGAAACCCAAGTATAAGACACAAGCACAGACTCTGGGCTCATTAGCAGTGGGAACACCAGACTCACGCCATGATGCCGGACAGGTGGAAGACCTCGGCAGACAGATACGCCATGTAACTGTAGACGAAAGACAAAGAGCGGCTTCGACCACACGGGTGTGCGCCGTGAAGCGTGAGGTGAAGGCCGCTAGAATGCCTGTACACGCCGCCCACCATCACTCCGCCCAGCGAGACCACGAAGAAACACACAATGCCCAGAAACATGTCAAGCGGCGTCACCTCACCCACATGCGCAAACTCCTCGTAACAGATGATACAGGACCTGAAGGAAACACACACTTACTGTAGCTCATGTATGAACATCGACCCCCCTCAAATCACATATCACGAGAAGAAAAAAGACATTTGAATGAAGGAGCTTTGACTTCATCACTGTGTGACACTGATGATGTGATGTCAGCTGAACCCTGATGATGGAGATCCACGGTGACAAGGCAGATCTACAGCTGACAAGCATTCTCTGATCTCAGATGCCACACACATTTTTTTAAACAGTTACAGTGCACCCAGAAAATATTCACAGCGCTTCACTTTTTCCACATTTTGTTATGTCACAGCCTTATTCCAAAATGGATTAAATTCATGATTTTCCTCTAAATTCTACAAACAATACCCCATATTGACAACGTGAAAGAAATTAGTTTGAAATCTTTGCAAATTTATTTAAAACAAAACCAAAATCACATATACATAAGTATTCACAGCCTTCGCCATGACACTCAACATTTTGCTCAAGTGCATCCTGGTGCCACTGATCATCCTTGAGATGTTTCTACAACTGGACTGGAGTCCACCTGTGGTAAATTCACTTGATTGGACATGATTTGGAAAGGCACACGCCTGTCTATATAAGGTCCCACAGTTAACAGTGACAAACAAGCCATGAAGTCCAAGGCATTGTCTGCAGACCTCCAAGACAGGATTGTATCAAGGCACAATTTTGGGCATGGCATTCTACCATTGAAGGTCCCAATGAGCACAGTGGCCTCCATTATCCATAAACGGACGAAGTGTGGAGCCACCAGGACTCTTCCTAGAGCTGAGCGATCAGCTGAGAAGGGCCTCAGTCGGGCAGGAGACCAAGAACCCAATGGTCACTCTGGCAGAGCTCTCTCTGTGTAGAGAGGAGAACCTTCCAGAAGAACAACCATCTCTGCAGCTCTCCACCAGTCAGGCCTGAGAACCTTCCAGAAGACCCTTCATCTCTGCAGCTCTCCACCAATCAGGCCAGCAAACCTTCCAGAAGATCAACATCTCTCCAGCTCTCCACCAATCAGATGGAAGCCACTCCTCAGTAAAAGTTCATGACAGCCTGCCCGGAGTTTGCCAAAAGGCACCTAAATGACTCTTATACTATGATAAACAAAATTATCTGGTCTGAGGAAGATTTAACTCTGTGGTCAAGGGTCATGTCTGGAGGAAAGCAGGCACTTCTCATAACCTGACCAATATCATCCCTACAGTGAAGCAGCATCAGCTGTGGGGGTGTTTAACAGCAACAGGGACAGGGAGACTCGTCAGGATCAAGGTAAAGATGAGGAACCTGGACACTAGTCAGGGTCAAGGGAAAGATGAGGAACTGGGAGACTCATCAGGATCAAGGTAAAGATGATGAACTGGGACACTAGTCAGGGTCTAGGGAAAGATGAGGAACTGGGACATGTAGTCAGGGTCAAGGGAAAGAAGAGGAACTGGAAGACTCGTCAGGATCGAGGGAAAGATGAGGAACTGAGAGACTCGTCAGGGTTGAGGGAAAGATGAGGAACTGAGAGCACCTCGTCAGGGTCGAGGGAAAGAAGATGAACTTGGAGATTCGTCAGTGTTGAGGGAAAGATGAGGAACTGGGAGACTCGTCAGTGTTGAGGGAAAGATGAGGAACTGGGAGACTCATCAGTGTTGAGGGAAAGATAAGGAACTGGGAGACTCGTCAGGGTCAAGGGAAAGAAGAGGAACTTGGAGATTCGTCAGTGTTGAGGGAAAGATGAGGAACTGGGAGACTCGTCAGTGTTGAGGGAAAGATGAGGAACTGGAAGACTCGTCAGGGTTCTTGAGGGAAAGATGAGGAACTGGGAGACTCATCAGTGTTGAGGGAAAGATAAGGAACTGGGACACCAGTCAGGGTCAAGGGAAAGAAGAGGAACTTGGAGATTGTCAGTGTTGAGGGAAAGATGAGGAACTGGGACACTAGTCAGGGTCAAGGGAAGAGAAGAGGAACTGGAAGACTCGTCAGGATTGAGGGAAAGATGAGGAACTGAGAGACTTGTCAGGGTTGAGGGAAAGATGAGGAACTGGGAGACTCATCAGTGTTGAGGGAAAGAATAAGGAACTGGGAGACTCGTCAGGGTCAAGGGAAAGAAGAGGAACTTGGAGATCCGTCAGTGTTGAGGGAAAGATGAGGAACTGGGAAACTCGTCAGGGTCAAGGGAAAGAAGAGGAACTTGGAGATTCGTCAGTGTTGAGGGAAAAGATGAGGAACTGGGACACCAGTTAGGGTCAAGGGAAGAAGAGGAACTGGAAGACTCGTCAGGATCGAGGAAAGATGAGGAACTGAGAGACTCGTCAGGGTTGAGGGAAAGATGAGGAACTGAGAGACTCGTCAGTGTCGAGGGAAAGAAGATGAACTTGGAGATTCGTCAGTGTTGAGGGAAAGATGAGGAACTGGGAGACTCGTCAGTGTTGAGGGAAAGATGAGGAACTGGGAGACTCATCAGTGTTGAGGGAAAGATAAGGAACTGGGAGACTCGCCAGGGTCAAGGGGAAAGAAGAGGAACTTGGAGATTCGTCCAGTGTTGAGGGAAAGATGAGGAACTGGGAGACTCGTCAGTGTTGAGGGAAAGATGAGGAACTGGGAAGACTTGTCAGGGTCGAGGGAAAGATGAGGAACTGGGAGACTCATCAGTGTTGAGGGAAAGATAAGGAACTGGGACACCAGTCAGGGTCAAGGGAAAGAAGAGGAACTGGGAGACTCGTCAGGGTCAAGGGAAGATGAGGAACTGAGGAGACTCGTCAGGGTCGAGGGAAAGATGAGGAACTGGGAGACTCGTCAGGGTTGAGGGAAAGAAGAGGAACTTGGAGACTCGTCAGTGTTGAGGGAAAGATGAGGAACTGGGAGACTCGTCAGGGTCGAGGGAAGATGAGGAACTGGGAGACTCATCAGTGTTGAGGGAAAGATGAGGAACTGGGAGACTCGTCAGTGTTGATGGAAAGATGAGGAACTGGGAGACTTGTCAGTGTTGAGGGAAAGATGAGGAACTGGGAAACTCATCAGGGTCAAGGGAAAGATGAGGAACTGGGACACTAGTCAGGGTCGAGGGAAAAGATGAGGAACTGGGACACTGAGTCAGGGTCGAGGGAAATAAGAGAAAATGCAAAACTCGTCCAGGATCGAGGAACAGATGAGGAACTTGGAGACTAGTCAGGGTCGAGGGAAAGATAAGGAACTGGGAGACTTGTCAGGGTTGAGGGAAAGAAGAATAACTGGAAGACTCGTCAGGGTCGAAGGAAAGATGAGGAACTGGGACACCAGTCAGGGTCAAGGAAAAGAAGAGGAACTGGGATACTAGTCAGGGTCAAGGGAAAGATGAGGAACTGGGAGACTAGTCAGGGTCAATGGAAAGATGAGGAACTGGGAGACTCGTCAGGGTTCGAGGGAAAGATAAATGTACAGACACATCCCTGACTGAACACCTGCTCCAGAGCTCTGGAACTCAGACACGGGCGACGGTTCATCTTCCAACAGGAACAACGACACTAGGCACACAGCCAAGATAACAAAGGAGTTTCTACGGACAGCTCTGTGAATGTCCTTGAGTCCAGACTCAAATTCAATTGAATATCTCTGGAGAGATCTCCACACATAAGTACTAAAAATAAAAATATTACTATAGTAATATTTTACAGTAAAATAAAGTATTTAAGAAAAAAAATATTATAACTGTAAAACCACAATCCTAATATTCATGGCTGTCTTAGATTAACCCATCAAGCTTTAATTTTAGCAGAAAACTGTATCGTGCATTATGAGGATGTTTGTTAAAGCAACTCAAACTCTGAGCTCGATGCAGATGGAGTAAGAGTTACACACACACTCACTCACTCTCAGCGGCGGATCCTGAGCTGCTCACGTCTGATTGAACACAGCACTATACGCTATATATTTAACAGCACTAACGCCCGTTTCACACATACTCTGTTTGCAGTGCATATGCGGTGCATATTTTTTCCATACCCCTGTTAACAGGTTAGAGCTTTCACACTGCACGTGGGTGCGGGTCTTGTCAATCCGCTCCAGTTGTGGTGCGTACAGCAGTGCAGAGATCGTTTCCACACCAGCGCACGGTTCATGGTCAAATAAACACAGATTGACCTCATGTAGTAGTTTCACCAGAAATGCATTTAATAGCTGGGTTTCAGTCACGTGATTATGATAAAGCGCGAAATTCAGGTGGAGGGCAGGGAGTGAAGAGCGCAATGGACGATATGTTGGATGTGATCCTTACGTATGATGAAGAGGAGCTGATTTTTCAACTGAATTGAAAGATTGTCCAGCCATCGAGGCGGTAGATAGCAGCAAATATCTCATCTTGCAGACATACTTTGACTTTACAAAGTTTGGAAACATTACACGTTACACAAACATAGCAACTTAAGTTGTATTAACTCACCTTTGACGAAGTGATCACTGCACACACAGGCATTTTCCCATTTGGCTCCTGCCGACCGCAGACCGTAGGTTTGCAAGACGTTTTTTCCGGAGTTTTTTGGTCAATTCTCTTGCATTTCCCTCGGTATGAACAACAAATGTTGGTACATCGAGTAAAAACTCTTCATGGTTTGATTAAGTTTTAAGTAACAATAAACGACGCAAAACATAGGCATTTTGAGTTTGTTATAGTGCTTTCTAAATACAGCAAATCACTTCCTGCCCTCCATTTGCATTTCGCGCCATGGCAACGCAGTGGCGTGACATCATATGAAAACAAGCTATTCAATAAAATGTAGTAATCTCACCACAAATGTATTTAATTAAATACTACTTTTTTCACATTCATCTTTTATACTTTTAGACCGGGTTAAGATTCAGCTTCAGTGGGGAGTGTGTGAGTGTATGAGCTTCAGTGGGAGTGTGTGAGTGTATGAGCTTCAGTGGGGAGTGTGTGAGCTTCAGTGGGAGTGTGTGAGCTTCAGCGGGGAGTGTGTGAGTGTGTGAGCTTCAGTGGGGAGTGTGAGAGCTTCAGCGGGGAGTGTGTGAGTGTGTGAGCTTCAGTGGGGAGTGTGTGAGCTTCAGCTGGTTCATCATCATCAGAGCCACTGTAAGTTAATCACTGAGTGAAACACGAACACTTTAATTAATCTGTCAGATGGAGCTTCTGACTGATGAAGACGAGGGACAGTTTTGGGAAACTCATGAAATGTTTCAGCAGCAGATTTGTCAGGCTCACCACGGCTCACTGCGTCGTTCAGCAGAGACTCCCTGAACACTAGGATGTGCAGAAGCTCGTCCGATGTGTATCTCCTCGAAGACGGCGAGCACCGCCACGGGATCCACGGCTGAGACGATGGTGAGGAGAACAGCAGACAGGACAGCAGATCCACCGAGGCCAGGCGTCTCCTCCAGCCCGAACACAGACCGGACAGCACCGCACCCATGAAGAACGCGGCTCCACAGCGCCCCACCACCGCAAACATCAGGATGGTGCCGACGCTCTCAGAGAAGGGCCTGATGGGAAGGAAGTATCCGGCATCCAGAATGATGGGCGGCAGCAGACACAGGAAGAAGAGCTGAGAGTCGAGGACTCGGAACCTTCCCGCCCAGCACACGGATCAGACCTCTGACCAGCAGCCCCACCACGATCAGCAGACAGCTCTTCTGGAACCACAGCCGACACATGCGGGATCAGGTGGAAGCCTGGCCACACACACAGACACACACACAGACACACACACAGACAGACACACACACACACAGACAGACACACAGACACAGACACACACACACACACACACACAGACACAGACAGACGCACACACACACACACACACACAGACAGACAGACACACACACAGACACACACAGAGACAGACACACATATACACACACACAGAGACAGACACACAGCACAGAGACAGACACACACAGACAGACACACAGACACACACACACAGAGACAGACACACAGACAGACAGACGCACACAGAGACAGACACACACACAGACACACACACAGAGACAGACACACAGACAGACACACACACACAGAGACAGACACACAGACACACACAGACAGACAGACACACACAGAGACAGACACACACAGACAGAGACAGACACACACAGAGCATACGCAGACATACAGACACACACACACAGACAGACACACGCACACAGACAGACAGACACACAGAGACACACGCAGACACACAGACACACACACACAGAGACAGACACACACATACAGAGACAGACACACACACACACACACAGAGCACACACACACAGAGACAGACACACACACACAGAGACAGACACACACACACAGCACAGACAGACAGACGCACACAGAGACAGACGCACACAGACAGACAGACGCACACAGAGACAGACACAGACACACAGACAGACACACACAGACAGACAGCACACAGACAGACAGATACACACACAGACAGACGCAGACACACAGACACACACACACAGACAGAGACAGCACACACAGACAGACACAGCACACAGACACACACACAGACAGACGCACATGCACACAGACACACGCACAAAGACAAGACACACACACACGACACACAAACACACGCATACAGACAGACAAACGCACACAGAGACAGACGCACATGCACAGACAGACGACACACAGAGACAGACGCACACAGACAGACAGACGCACACAGAGACAGACGCAGACACACAGACACACACACACAGACAGACAGACGCACACAGACAGACAGACGCACACAGACAGACAGACACGCACACAGACACACACAGAGACAGACGCACATGCACACAGACACACGCACAAAGACAGACACGCAAACACACACACAAGACACACGCATACATACAGACAGACACGCACATGACACCGCGCGCGCGCACACACACACACACACAGAGACAGACGCACACAGACAGACAGACGCATACAGAGACAGACGCACACACACACAGACACACACACACAGACAGACAGACGCACACAGACAGACGCACACAGACACACACAGAGACAGACGCACATGCACACAGACACACGCACAAAGCACACACACACACACGCACACAAACACACGCATACAGACAGACACACAGACAGACAGACACGCAA